>CAUJAO010000490.1:0-35337 GCA_963082485.1 Eudonia mercurella | reverse complement strand
AGCTTGCTTATTTCTTAACTGATCTTTAATATTTGTAAAAATATTATGATCGGATGTTAATGACGGTAGTTGTTGACATTGAATGGGCGCATTTGGCTTACAAGGTAAAAAAGTGTTGAATAATTTCGGCAGGCTGGTTAGAACCACGATAGCTCAATTGGAAGAGCACCTGACCCGGAATGTCAGAAGGGTGCAGGTTCAAATCCTGCTCGTGGAAATTTTTTCAACATTTGTGTCTTTGCACTATCATTTTTAAGTTAAACTGAGGATTTTTAAAATAATAAACACAAATTGTAATAAAATGTTTTTCACCCCTGGTTATGAAATTATTAAGATTCAGCAAAAATAACCTACTTAATACGATGTCCGATCAATAAGTGCCACAAATTCTTGTGCTCCGTCACTATCAGCGAAGTCTGCTACTCCGTCACCAGTGGTTCGCCAGCGCCACTCCATCTGACTCCTCCATCCTCTCTCTGCGAGAGCACTCTGCCGCCCCGCGCCCCGCCCACTCAGACGCTGCCCATCAGCCAGCTGCTCTGCCATCACCGCAAGCGCACCGTACAACTCACACCAGCAAAACGAGGATCCGTGCTATTGAAATAATGTTCGTAAGTTGTTATTTTACTAAACGATTTTCTAATTGGTGAATACCAATCAGATAGGTATCCCAAGGTAAATTTGTAAATGTGGTAAAGTTACTATCGTGCTTGCGTCAAAGTTCTAATTTTGCTCTAATTACTTTACCATTATGATTATATCTGTCGAACTTAACTAAAACGCGATGGTAATGTTTGCATATTTACAAACTTACATTCAGCCCTCTGATCAATTTAAGTTTCAAACGTAAAACGGAATAATTTTTATCTAATCGAAAAATCATTCGAGAGTAAATTTTATCTTAATTTATTGTTATCTTTATATAATGTTTGTAATAATAATTTTCAGGTCGGACTCAGAATACTACAATAAGCGCAGACGGCGATGAGGAAACAACTTCCAAAGTAACGTATGTATGAAAGATATTTATTTGCACGTATTCTGGTAGAGTTTTAACTTTTAAAAGATTCTTTTATATCAGTTATGAAGTGTTGTAAAGTTACATTTACTTTATCTTGCCGTACCTACTTTATAATTAATATATAAAGAGTTATAATAGGATGTATGTGTATGTATCGTTATGTTATTTATTATGTCTAACGTTATGTATTATGTTTAGTATCGTTGATCGTTTAATTATACCCACTTTTTTTTTTAGTTCCAAGAAAGAGCCGAAAAAGACCGAACGCAAAAGGAAGACGCCAACATCAAAAAAATCATCTGCACCGAAGTCAACTGGGTGGCTAATTGACTCAGACAGCGAGGAAGAAGTGGCGGCTCGACGACGAGGCAGCGAGAGTCAACCCTTGCAGTCGTCGCTGTCACGTCGTGTCGCCGACGGCTACCTGCGACGCACCGCCCAGAGAAACGGTGATGTTTACATTGAAGTAAAGGTATACAATACCAAAGACATATTGACGGTGGAGCCGAAAGATCGATGGGAGCAGGCGCTAATCTCTTTGAAGTACCAAGTAGATTTCGATGCACCAGAGCTGATTCAACTTAAGGAGACGCTCAAGCTCTGCAAAAAAAATTCACGGAGGAAGGCAAATTTTTCAGCATTAAGAAAAAGTAAAACCTAGTAGTAGGAGAAGATATTTCTTTAGGATATTTTGATATGATATGATTAAGTATAATTAGATTAAAGATATTCTACTATATAAATATAAGAATAAATAACAAAAATACTTATTATTAGTTAAATTCTATTTCTATAAAATAAATAATATTTTGTTTTGTACAAATTACATTCAAATTAACCATTCATAATCAACCATTCCATTCAATAAAAATCACTGATTTAAAACTTTGGCAACTTAGGATAGTTTTAGTTCACTTTTATTATATTATACCTACTACTTAACGATATGGCAAACAAAACAGTATATTGCACAGTCTGTGACATATCGGTTAAAAGTAACGCATTCTCAGCTCATTTGCGGAGTAATATCCATAAAAATAACAGTGCCATCAAAATAAGTAACGGAATTGAAAAAATAAGCAGTGCATTCCGAAGTCGGATCGCATCGTACAGAGTTCGTGCACCGACGACGGCTGATAGCGACGGTGACGACACGAATGACGTCAGCGTGTGTCCGCCAGCTCAGTTTCTATCTCAGCTCCGCTCTCGCGTGCGTAACTTGTTAGCTGCAAGACAGGCAACCTATAGTTCTATTAAGGTAAATTTTGAATTTTTCGCTGAATTTAAGTTACCGAAAACTAGCACTAGTGAAATAAAATCATTTGCTTTTGGTCAAAATGTGATGTTGCATCATAATTATGATTTTAATGATCTGTTTTTAAAAATTGTCAGCTCCATTGTAACAAGCATTGACGAGTTTAAGGAAAAAGACAGCGGTTGGTCTTTTATTAGAAATTTATACTTAGAAGTTAATATCAACAAGTATAATCCATTGAGAGCCGCCCGGTTTATTGAGTTGCCGCGAAAATTAAAACTAAAGCATGCTTTCATTAACATACAAAATAATGACTCCTTCTGTTTTTATGGTGCATAGTAGCCGCATTGTTTCCAGCTAAGAACAATGCACACCGAACATCTTCATATCCTCACTTTGAGAATGTTCTAAATATTCAAAACATGACGTATCCAGTTGGATTTCAGATATTAAGATATTCGAGAAAAATAATCCCCAAATCAGCGTTAATGTGTACGGTCTTGCAAACAAGTCTAACATTGTTGGACCTCTCTATAAAACGCAGAGCAGAAGGAAACATCATGTCAATTTACTACTATTAGAAAAAGATGAATTTAAACATTATTGTTTGATTAAAAAATTGAGCAGATTACTTAGACCTCAGTTAACAAAACATCACGGAAAAATATACTTTTGTGACGATTGTATGATATTTTTTAATAGCGAACAAAATTTGAATACTCATATTTGTAGCGGGGTCCGAACAGTGTTGCCTGATCCAGGTACTGTTATTCAATTTAAACATTTCGAAAGAATGCAAGATATGCCATTTGTTATTTATGCGGATTTCGAATCCTTATTAGTGCCTAAATCAATTAGTGATGGGTTGGACTCGAATAATACATCCGTTTTACAAAAACATTTACCCGCCGCATTTGCATATTACATTGTTTGTTCGTATGACAGCTCTCGAAATAAATACATGTCATATCGTGGTCATGATTGTGTTGAAAAGTTTATTCAATATCTTGGCGAAGATATAACTAATATACATAAGATTTTAAAACAACCGATTCCAATGACTTCGCTAACATCTGATGAGCAAAAGAGCTTTGATGATTCTAAATATTGTTTCCTTTGTGATCAGTTATTGTTCGACGATAAAGTTAGAGATCATTATCATTTGACAGAAAATTATCGTGGTGCAGCACATTCTTATTGCAATTTACAATTTTGTGTACCGAAATTCATTCCAGTATTTTTTCATAATTTATCCAGGTGTGATAGTCATTTATTTATTCGACAGTTAGGAGCGACACCGGGTGACATTAAAGTTATAGCAAAAACTAAGGAAAACTACATTTCTTTTAAAAAGTTTTTGAGTATAGGACATGAGGTATACATGCCAGTTAGATTTGTTATTCATTCAAATGTTTAGGTACTAGTTTAGAAAAGCTTGCAGGAAATTTAAATAAAAATGATTTTTTTCACTTACCTTACTTATTCCCTAAAACGGAACATTTTGATTTACTTACACGTATAGGTGTGTATCCTTATGAGTATATGACAACTTGGAAATGCTTTGAGGAAGACAGGCTACCACCACGAGAATGTTTCTATAGTAGTTTAATTGATGAAATTGTTTCAGAGTCAGATTATCGTCACGCTCAATGTGTTTGGAAAACTTTCAATTTAAGAAATCTAGGCGAATATACTGATTTATATCTTAAAACCGATGTTATTTTGCTTGCCGATGTTTTTAAAAACTTTCGTCGAACATGTAAAATAAATTACAGATTAGATCCTGCATTTTACATGACCTGGCCTAAGTTTTGACGCAATGTTACTTAAAACTAAAGTAAAATTGGAACTTATTGAAAATCTAGAAGTGTTACGTATGATTCAAAAGGGAATCCGTGGTGGTGTGTGTTTGTGCTCTACTAGATACGCTAAGGCGAATAACAAGTACATATCAAATTACGACCCGTCTATGTCTGATAATTATTTACTATACATTGATTGTAATAACTTATATGGTTATGCAATGTGTTCTTATTTGCCTTATTCAAATTTCGAACTTATTAGCCAAACAGAAATTAGTGAACTTAATATTCTCCATGTACCTAATGATTCAGAGTTTGGCTATATTTTAGAAGTAGATTTAGAGTACCAGAGCATCTACACGACTTGCACAATGACTTACCTTTTTGTCCTCAGAAATTTACACCACCAGGTTCTAAAAACCCTAAATTAATTCCAAATTTGTACAATAAATTTCATTACGTAATTCACTACATGCATTTGAAAACGTGTTTAAAACATGGTTTATTGTTAAAAAAAATTCATAGAGTAATTAAATTCAAACAAAGCCCATTTCTTAAGCAATATATTGATTTGAATACTGAATTGCGTCAAAAGGCTAAGTCAACATTTGAACAGGACCTTTTTTAAATTATTAAATAACAGCATTTTTGGGAAAACTTTAGAGTATACTGAAAAAAGATTGACCGTCTATTTAGTCAAACAGTGGAATGACATCAGAAATAAAACTTAAAAAATGTTATACAGCTGAGCAATTAATTTTAAGGCCAAATTTTTATAGTTGTACGGTTTTCACAGAAAATTTTGTACAAATGAAACCGGATTCTGTTATTTTAGATAAACCTATTTATATAGGATTTACTGTCCTTGAAATATCTAAAAATCATATGTATGATTTTCACTACTCTATTATGCAACCGTTCTATGGCTCTAGCTTAAAATTGTGTTACACTGATACTGATAGTTTTTTATATTCCATTGAAACAACAGACATATACAAGGACATAGAATCTACTTTTCAGTCATACTTCGACACAAGCAATTACTTGGACCATAATCAATATTATATAGTTCGTAGAAACAAAAAGGTCCCTAGATTATTTAAAGATGAGATGGGAGGACAGCTCATTATTGATATCGTGGGTCTAAGATCTAAGTTATATTCTATAAAAACTCAAGACAAAGAATTAAAAAAGGCAAAAGGGATTAAAAAATCGGTAGTAAAAAAGATTAGTTTTAAAGACTATAGTAAGGTTCTATTTCGTAATAAGTATGTCAGAAAACAGAATGTTGTATTTAAGTCTTTGAAACATGAAATTTTTACATAAGCTGTTAACAAAATTGCATTATCATCAAATGATGACAAACGCATCATACTTAAAGATAAAATATCTACTTTGTCCTGGGGACATGAATCAAGTCTTTTCTAAGAAGTTTTTTTTTTTGTTTGGAATGGTTGAATAAGTATTTGTAAGTTCTTATATTAATTAATAAAAAATATTATTACTATAACAGATACCAACTCAACATGTAAATCATGTAAATTCCTAATTAAAAATATAATTACTGTAACAGATATCAACTCAACATGCAAATCATCTAAATCATGTAAATTCAAGCAAATTTAACATAAATCTAATCAATGAAAGTTTTTATTATAGTTATTTAAGTTATACTTAATAAATAATATTAAATGCAAAAAAAAGGTTGTTTTTATTTTTCCTACTTCTAAAATGAAGAACAAGTCCTAACTTGTGTAATTCTCAAAGCGTGGCTGCTGCTGGGTCAGCTATGATTCTGGGGCACGGCAGTGCCCCACCAAGTCGAGCAAAAAAAGCGGCACGGCCGTACCATCGTTTTCTCGAAACAGTTTATCTATAACTTCGTTGTGGAAGTAAAACTAGAAGCCTGAATTTTCAGTAACCAAGCAGGCATTGTATAAACACGGTATATTTCAAATGTTATTCAATTTGCACCAGTAGTTTAAAAATTATAACTAGTCAAAGTTTTTTAATTTTGTCACTCACTCGTACGAAGCTTCAAATTTAGAATACAATTAGTGTTTAGTGTATATGTTATAGGCAATGTGTATAATCCGGCATTGTATAGAATGCCTAGGCATTGTATACATTGCCTGAAACGTTCAGGCAATGTATATAATAAGATTAATTTCATACATTGCCTAGGTATTGTATAAAATGCCCGAAGCGTATCAGGAAATGTGTATAACGAACGACCACGGGAAGAAGACGAGTGCGCGGCGTGCGGGATTATCCCGTAAACAAGTTGCAACTCGTTCGTTGTGTTAGTACGCAGCACTCCTTTGTTCTATGCAGACGTATTTTTTTAGTTTATGCATTGGTTCTTAATTGAATTATTGAGTGTGATCATTCATTGTGTGTGTGATCATTCATTGTGTGTGTGATTATTTAGTGGAAAATGGCTACAGATCAGCGGTACTTACTAATGAAAGAAAGGTTTTACTTAGAACTGCGTACTAAAAGAGAATCGGCTTCTACAAAGAATCGAGTGTTCATTGATGATTTACGTTACACACAATTGTTGGAGGAAATAAGAAAAGCGAAAACGTTAGACAAGAAAACTCCGCGTGATTATTGGTTGCTGAAGCATTACGACGTGATCACTGTTGGACAAACCCGTAAGTTGATCTTCCCTGTAAATGCTCCGAACGCTGTTATCAAATACTATGTCTCTGATGATGATTTATTTCAAGTAATTCACGATGCACACAAGGAAATTGGTCATGGAGGACGAGACCGGATGTTAAAAGAACTTAGCCAGCGATACAAGAATATAACCCGACATGATATTGAACTATACTTGCAGCTTTGTGAACCGTGCCAGCAAAAACAAAAAGGTATAAAAAAGGGAATTGTCGTCAAGCCCATACTGTCATCTGAGTTCAATTCCCGGTGTCAAGTAGATTTAATTGACTTTCAGTCACACCCCGATCGAGAATATAAGTTTATAATGGTTTACCAAGATCACCTGACCAAATTTGTCATCCTCAGAGCACTCAAAACAAAACGTGCAGAAGAAGTAGCATACAATTTACTGGATATTTTCACATTGATTGGTGCACCAGCAATTTTGCAATCCGACAATGGAAGAGAGTTTTCAAACCAAATCGTTAGTAACCTAAAAACATACTGGCCAACTTTAAAAATAGTCCATGGTAAGCCTAGACACTCCCAGAGCCAGGGTAGTGTAGAAAGAGCAAACCAGGATATTGAAAATATTTTAACAACTTGGCTTCAAGATAATAATACTGATCACTGGAGTGATGGCCTACGATTTGTTCAGCTTATGAAAAACAGGGCTTTTCACCAAGGTATAAAAAGAACACCATACGAAGCTCTATTCGGCTCAAAAATCAAGGTTGGTATTTGTTTGCCGTTTGATGATGCTAATGTAGAGACCGAAGAGCAACTTGAAAAAGTAATTAATTTAGCACAAAGTAACCCTGTTGAGTCTGAAAATGAAAGAAATGAACAGATTGAAAACCATACTTTGGAAAAACATGACGCTATACAAGAAAATCCCGAAGTCCACACAGAAACTTTGAGTGCCAAGAACAAACATGCGAATCTTGAAAACGTCGATGCTGAAACTGACAATGTTCCGAATCAACCTTCCCCCCAATCACCTTCGTCCGTACTCAAATGCTGTGTTTGTTCTGGAGAGACCACGGGTGCTCATTCGTGTAGAACATGCAAAAGTCCTATACATACTTTTTGTGCCGCCCCAGAAACAAACGCACCAGAAGGCTATGGGTCTAAAGTGATTTGCCCTTTGTGCATGAAAACCGCATTAACTTTAGAAAACCGCAACAGTTCAAAATATAATTTAGAAGAACAAGCCAAGAAAATGCTCAAAACTTCAGGAAAAAAATTTCCTCCTGTAATACCCGGTACCACGGTTAGGATTCCTGTTCCAGAAGTCGACAGAGGCCGTGGTGACGCCCGTAATATACTTGCAGTTGTCTTGAAAAAGACGGAAGATGAACTTTATCAACTTGGCACAAAGCAAGGTATCATAAAAACACTGTTTTCTAGACAACAATTTACTGTTTGTCAACAGAAATTAATAAGCGTGGAAGATGTCGCTAATCAGGATACAACAGTGCGTTCAGTTGCTACTTTGCAATCGACTGGAACCGGTCAGGGATTTTTCAAATGTACTTGCAAAGTAAACTGTGAAACCAAAAAATGTTCATGCTTTAAGAATAAGTTGCTGTGTACTTCAAAGTGTCACAATAGTTCTTCTTGTAAGAATAAGTAACTGCTTTTAATAACTTACTTGCAGGAAGATCTTTTATTATTAAACATAACAACTTTATCGTTTTAATTGTATCTTAAAAGTAGAGTTAGGTGCATAAGACAATGGCAATGTACAATTTGACTTTTTAGAAATCTTTTTAGAAGAGTTTTATATTTTTCAGGTTAATGTTTGTGTTAAAGTTTAATAATGTTGATTTTGAATTTGAACGGTGTAAGCAAACTTTACCTAGGTATTTTTTTAATAATATGTTATTACTTTGATAGCGTAGCGCATAGGTTTTGTGTCGATTACTGCACATATGAAGACTTTGTTTTTGTTATTAAGTACCTACAAGTAGGTAGTAACTGTATTGCAATTTTAATATTACCCTATTTTAGTTGTTCAAAGATGTTACCTAAGATTTTATTTCCTTTCAAATTGCAATTATGTTACCCACAGTTTATTAAAAGTATAATAAAAGCTTATTTTAAATGAAAACTGTTGTTTTTTTTTGTATCATGATCAAATTTCCATAATCAAGTGGTAAGAAATGAACAGAGCGACTTTCTGCAGCAATTTTTTGGTACGTTGTAAATGTAATTGTTTATCCGAAGGGAACTGCTGTGTGAGAAACGCTGTCTACGCAAAAAAAAAAAACGTAGACACTTAGGCATACCAACCAATAGAACACGTCTTATCAGCGCTGTCTGCTGGTGGAAGTTGAAATTAGGATAGCTCTCAAAAGATCACCTGTACCTGTAAGTACCTGTCTAACTAAATCATAGAGAAGAAAAGTCGATTACATACATTACCTATGCGTCAACCGGCATTCTATACAATGCCTAGGTATTTTATGCATTTCCTAGGTAAAGTGTAAAATAGTTTGAACATTTAATATTATTTTATACATTGCCTGGACGACCCCGGCATTCTATACATTTCCTAGGTATTGTATAGAATGCCTGCATTATACACATTGCCTATAACATATACACTATTATAAATCAAGGAAAAACTAAAATATTTTGCAATTTCGGTCCAGTTTTCTAGATACACCAACTGCATAAATAACTTTGTAATCCCATATAAATGTAATAATAAAATGGAATATAAGGTGTACTCTAGCTGGTTCCGGAATGGAAAAAAAGTTGGACTATCTACAAAAAAAAAATGAGATGCCATCAAAATCAACTTGTAAAAAAAAAAACCAACTCTCGCAACTCAGTTTTTCTACCGTAAAAAGTTGTGAGATCCATGTAATACCAAGTCGGATAATTTATTCAGTCCCTACTTAAGGGACTTTCTGTCTTAAGTTATTACGTAATTAGCTAACCTAATTCTTTGATTATGAATTCATTTTTCTCATTTTTAAAACCTTGCACATCCACTATTATAACGTCTTTATTCATGATAGTTTTTAACGATGTTACTCAGAGGCTTATATTCAAATATGCAGTCGTTCAGTATAAGACAATATGCGGCGGTCTGATCAGGTATCTCTTGATCTGTTTCTATTTCAACACGAACAACAATTGATCCGTTTAGTGTTTCGTGTTGGCGAGAAAAGTCAATAAAAAATAAGGAGCGATATCTTTGAACTCTTTCAAACTCAACAACGGCTCTGGTCTACGACCATGATAAGACTGCTGAAATCTTGCATACTGTTCGTATATTAATGAAAACTTGTTGTCAGCAAAATTAATATTCATTCCTTCATAAGGGTAATATGATGAATTTAAAAATACCCCCTGACATCACGAATAATCACGAATAAAGCAATGATCGAACTCTGCCATAGACTGTGTCGCATTATGTCTAAGGTTAGTTTGTAAAGCAATAACTACAAATCGTGGTTTTTCAATCTGAGATGAGGTTTTTATAGACCAAGCGTGTTTACGTGTTTTGGGTAGTAATGGATATTCATACAAGTCCCAATTACGAAATGCTACTGTAATAGGACGATCTTTTTCTAAATGCTTTAATGAATTAATTCTTTCGCGGTCTGAAACTTTAATGTGAGGAACTCGCCAGACAATTTTACTTATTGTTATATCCTCCACAACTTCATCGGTATTTAGTTTCAAAGCATTAAGATTTGTGTTGCTTCTCAATAGTACTAACTCATGTTTACAGTTAATTATGATTTTTTCATAATCTTCTGCAAAACCAAATATTTTGTTTAGAGGAATTGATGCAGAGAATACTCCATTACTGACATTGGTCGTACCTGTAGGTGACCAGCCCCAAACTTTTGCACATTTCGATTCATTTTCTTTCAACGATAGATAAGATTTTATAGTTGTAGAAATCCCTGCATTTTTTACCTTGTCTATTTCTACACCATTTAATTCATATTGAATATCTTGAAAAAGAAATAAAGCTGGATTATTAACAAAATGCACATTTGTCACATTTTCTTGTTGTTTAGTAGTACTGTTAAACTTATACACATTGACTCTGCCCTCAATGTACAAACTGCTGAGTGCAGGCAACACATACAAATCTTGTTGATTAATAGGTAATCGAATTTCATCGTTCTTGTTAAAACTTGTTACATATGGTTTATACGAATGATATTCGAAACTTTCGATGCTGTTATCGTACGATGCCGGTTGAATAATATTTAAAATATTCATTTTAACAAATCCAATAGTTTTAAAAATTCCTTATTACTTTTAGTTAGCTTCTTCTTTAACCGAAGCGGTGTTCTTTTCTGAGAGGATCTTTTAGAAATGACTTGAACAGTAGATGTAGATGGGGTTTTATTAAAATTTTACATTTTTTTCTAAAGTGTTAATACAGCTGTACTTCTTCACCGCGTAAGTTGATCTGCTTATTTTCAGCGTCTAGCAACCTTATATTAATAGAGTTGATTGAACTTTGATTGATAAATTAAGTTTTTAGGTATTTCGATGATTCTATAACCTGGTGGTACGTTAGGAACAAATTCCTAAAATATATGACTTGCTTTCCCATTCACAAATGACCCGCTGATTACATCACATTCGATGCGCACTACAGTTGTTGATAAAATGCTGACGGGATACCGAGACTCGGTGCTTATATTAGCTGTTATTTTATCCATACCAAAACCCAAAATTTTACCAAGAGAATCATTTTTATCGAAGTACACATTTTCAGAACAGTAAATACATGTTTTTAATGTATTATTATTGCAAGTCAATTTTAGCGCAGCATCCTTAATGTTACTTTTCAAAAAATCACAAATATCTTGAAGTTCGTAGGATCCTTCAGGTATTTCGATAATTCTATCACTGCCATAGTAAAATTTATTATTTCTTTCATCTATATTCGGGATAGAATTAAAAGTTGAAAAATATAAGAGTCCACACTCATATTCTCCGCGTAATTGCAAGGTTGGTGAGTAATTTGTTATTAAAGATTCTCCTCTGCCAGTTATTGACACAGTGAAAGACATTTTTGTACTGATAAGTTTTTTTATTTCATTATGAATATAAATGTTTTTTCCAATAGTCTCTTAAAAAATTTAAACAAAGATGACTACAGTTTATAGTTCCAAACTTTTGATACTGAACATAATTATAATTTATAGACATGTACCTTAAATAATTTATAAACTCTAACGGTGGCTTTAGATTGCCAAAACTATCAAAATATTCACAGTAGTCATATTATGCTTAACGTAGCTACCCAATGGGTTCCGGGATTATCAGAACTATCTAAATTTATTATAGCACACTCGATCTTTCTTGGTTTTGAAGGCAGTGCATCTCTCATGAAAACTCCTCGAAAGTGTGGAATATCAGTAGCATGCTCCAATATATTGAAATTAGTGAGAGGGCGTCTGGGTAGCCGTTTCATTAGTTTTTTGAAGGATTTAGATATAAATCAGCTCCTTTTTTATGAGGCTTGATATACAGTCCTTTTCCTAGAGCTACAGCTTCCATCATCTTGTTATGTCGTTCAGATTCTTGAAGATTTTTCTGAGCGGCCTTGTAATCATTGACAGCCTTTGCTATACCTGCTGCACCTCCAGCAAGTGAACCTAGTGCTGATAATCCAGCGAAAATTGGAATAAGAGGTAAGAAACCTCCACTTTTTGAAACAGGAATACACCGTGGCAACCGTATTCCTTTTTTATTTGTAAACATTTTTTTTGCGGCTGCATGTGCGTATTTTATAGCTGTACGATTGTCTCAAGATTTTATTTTTTTTATTTGTGATTGTATTTTTTTTACAACTGACGTAAATGACCGAACTCCAGCTCCAGCTTTAAGTTTTGTTTTCATTGCGTTTTTTACAATCCATGAAGCTACTTTTTCTCCCTTCCTAGCATCCTTTGATTTCAATCTTTTCTTAGCCATATTCAAAAGTTGTAAATCAGCTTTAAGATAAAGATAAAGATAATTTATTGCTGTATAAAAAAAACTTAGCCTAGATACAAAAAGTTTATGTTAAGTAATTGGGTTAGTGTATATAATAATATATATTACGTAAAACCTATGCTAAGCAAACTATATTGCCTGTGTATTAGGTATCTATCTATAACAGAACGTTAGTGCTTATTCTACAATAAAACATTTACACAATAATAATGACTAACTATTTTAAATGCGGAACTGAAAAGTACTCTATAAATATGATTAATTGCTCTACTTAATTAGCATTTTCTACATGGTCTTAAAAATTATGTAATTACTAATAATAATTTCTCTGTGTCATCATATGTTTTCCCTTTTAGCCACTCTTGTACAGTTTTTTACATTGTACTTTGTTCAAGGGGTAAATACATAAAGAAAAATTTATTCTGTTGTACAGAAAACTACTCAGATGACAAAAGATTCTGTGCGTGTTTGATCTTCTGAATCGTTCAGTAGAACAGACAATATCTGCACGTCTTCGGCTGGTTTCGAGCGCAGGATTAAAGGGCATTAATGAGTGACTTTTAGTGATTGTTAGTAATATGAACAGCTGGCGTACAGATAGGACATTATATTTGGTAAGGAACTCTGCCGTCGGGAAGCGTATTGGTCGGAATGTGCTGACTTTTAGAACTGCTCTCTGTGCTATTTCTAAGTTTATCATCAAAGTTTTGTGTGCACCGCCCCATGATGTTATACAATATACAAATAATGACTGACAAAGTGTCAGATATATTGATTTTAATAGTCTACCACATGTAACGTGACGAAGATTTTTAAAGACGTAGATTAACTTTATAACTCTAGATGTAAGGGCTTCAATATGTGGTTTAAATTTCAAATACTTATTAATTATTACCCCTAGGTATTTAATAATGTCAGTGCTGCTGAGCTTAGGGCAAGAGCAAGTGCCAGGCGAGTCCGTGCACAGATGGGCTGTTATTGAATGTGAGTTTGGGATAGGCTGGGATAGTGAATTTTGGAAAAAGTCATATATTTTGTTTTATCTATGTTAAGTGTCAGTAAGTTATTTCTAAGCCACTGAGCGACTGTATTAAATCCAGATTGAGCTAGTTTATACGCCTCACTCCAAGTGTCCGCGCTGAAGAGCAGAGCTGTGTCGTCGGCGTAAGATATTATTTTCCCGCCTTTAGAAAGGGGAAGGAGGCATAAGTCGTTAATGTAAGCGAGAAATAGCAGGGGTCCTATTATGCTTCTTTGAGGAACACCATATTCAACATTCAGTTCATCACTTATAGTGTCATCTATCATAACACGTTGTGTCCGATTAGAAAGATAGTCTTTGATGAGGTTATGTGGAACACCCCTTATACCAAGTTCATATAACTTCTCGAGAAGTATAGATACCGAAATCGTGTCAAATGCTTTTGCGAGATCAAGGAATATGACTAAGCACTTTTTTTGTGAGTCTAGTCGCCTTACAATATAGTCAGTGAGCTGATGTACTGCATCGTCAGTCGATCTGTCTGCTCTAAAACCGTATTTAGTAGCTGCTAAGAGTTTGTTATTTTCTAAGTATTTTACAAGTCTTTTATAAATGAGTCTTTCTAGGATCTTGGATATTGATGGCAGTTAATATGACTAAGCACTTTTTTTGTGAGTCTAGTCGCCTTACAATATAGTCAGTGAGCTGATGTACTGCATCGTCAGTCGATCTGTCTGCTCTAAAACCGTATTTAGTAGCTGCTAAGAGTTTGTTATTTTCTAAGTATTTTACAAGTCTTTTATAAATGAGTCTTTCTAGGATCTTGGATATTGATGGCAGTATTGCTATAGGATGATAGTTATTCATACAACTATTATCTCCATTTTTATAAATAGGGTAAATGAGGGCCTTCTTCAATACATTAGGAAAGATTCCTTTCGCAAAGCATAAATTAAAAAGACATGTAAGCGGGGGAGTAAGTTTATCTTTAATTTTTTTTTATGAAGGCACAAGATATTTTATCAATTCCAGTGGCTCAGTCATTTCTTAAAGTCATAATAATTTGTTCAATTTCGGTCTTGTCAGTGTCGAATAAGGCAAAAGAGTTTAAAACTGGTAAATTGGAAGGGGGTGCAATACAGGAAAATGGCTGCATGTGACTAACTTTCGCTTTTGCAGCTAAGTTTTTCCCGATGTTGACAAAGATATTGTTTACTCTGTTCAAGGAATGTGCAGGCTTGGCAGGATTTGCAATAAGTTTATGGGCAGGCGATTTGGTTTTAGGTGTGTAAGTAATGTTTTTAATGACTTTCCATAATTTCTTCTTGTCGTGACCCGCATTTTGAATTTGATTCCTTTCATACTGTCGCTTTAATTTTTTTAACAAATTATTACAAAAATTCCGATATCTGTAATAGGTTATTTTATTTATTTCACTGTCTAGGTTTTTATTAAGTGTTCTGTGAAGTTTATCACGTTGCTTAATGCAGCGTAAAAGTCCAGGAGTTATCCAAGGTTTCATGATTTTATAACGGCGGGTTAACAAAACAGTGCGTGTATTTGACTCAATAATTTTAGTTAAAGATGATAAAAGGTATTCGGTTGATTTATTAACGTCATCCGAGTTGTAAATAGAAGACAAGCCTAGGTTGTCTAGATCATGTGCCACTGACTCATATTGCAGCGTCGTACGTTTTTCTTTTGCGTAAGACTTATCGTAGCGCTGTTGCAAACACAACAATAAGGAATTATGATCTGTCAAAGTAGATGTTAGTATAAAAGTTTTTAAAGGGATGTTTGTAAATATGATCTAGGATGCAAATGAGTGGGTAGGTAACCTAAACAAGCTGTCTGAGTTAAATATTCCGGTGAGTTGCGATCTATATTTCCGGGTTTTATATCGATGTTTAAATCGCTCATGACAAATACATTCTTAAATGATGATAATTGTTAAATTAAAATTACACTTAAAGATTGTAAAAAGTTTGAAATATTATGATAAGAGGGAGAACGATATATAGCTACAATAGCGGTGTCATTGTTTATTTTTGCAATTAGACAGTTTGCATCTACTAGGTCAGGTTCGTCTATAGTTACCTTACTCATATTATTTTTAATGTATAATGTTACACCATCATTTTTTAAAATATTAGTTTTGTTAGTAGTGTATGAGACATATCCGGGTAATTGAAAAAATTATGTATTTTTTCAATTACCCTTTATGTCGAACACTAAAATCACTGTTATTATAAGCAATATCGTGATACATACAAGCTTCATCTAATTTATTTATACCTCGATCACCTGTTTGTAATCGTTTTTGAAGTTTTGTTCCGGGTCCACAAAACTGATAACCAGGGATATGTAACTCAAACGGTAAGTTATTTATTAAACCGTTAATAATACCACTTCCTCCCTTCATCGATGTCCTTAAAGTGAGTTACATCTAATTACAACGCTTATTTATATTACAAAACTAGCGCATTTTTATCCACCCAACTATTCTCTTCATCGTTGAGACCTAACCATTTTACAAAAAGTTTTCTATCTTTTCTTTTTATAACTTTTTCAATGAGATAAAGATCAGGAAATTTAGTTTTTTGTAATTCATATTCGTAGAAAGATCCTAGAATCCTCTGTTTGTGTTTATCTTCGAAACGGTAAGTAGGTGGATTCGTATGATTTACCTTAACTACAACAAATATCTCGGTTGACCAGTTCGGGGTGTAACCCTTGTAAAAATCTCCTTTATGTTTGCTAATACGGACATGATCACCAAGTTGAAACTTAGGTTTACGAACCACCTTAGATCTTTGTGTTTTAATAATGTTAGACTTTACAACCATTTCGTTTTTTTTGTTGACTTCAATAGGTTTAAATTTAGTTATACGGTGAGTAGTGTTATTATAGTTTTCTACAACTGAATTTAAATTTTGCCCCAACCATTGATAATGACCGTGCAAACTGAAAAGTTTGTAAAGGTTATGTTTTAACGTGCGTATTACTCGTTCTACAATAGAAGCTTTTTTCACGGAGTAGGTAGAATAATGATTTATTTTATATTCTACTAATAACTTTTTGAAAATATCATTATAAAACTCCTTGCTTAAATCAGATTGTAAATATTTAGGTTTTCGTGACGAATTGGTTAGTATTTCTTGCATCGCATGTGTGACGCATTGTTTCTCTTTTGATTTTAAAGGGTGTTCCAAATACAATGTAGTTTTGATACGGCATCACAGATGGCGCTGGTCTGGGCGTCCTGTGAAGCGGATTTCGCCCAGATCATGGAGATCTGCGACGAGGTCACGCAGGTGGCCTGCGACATCAGACGCCGCAGGGCGGGCGACCCCGTACCTCCAGCACCATCGCCAGCGGGAGGAGCGGCGATTATGGGTAGGCTTCCCACGATACAGCTGGGCAGTTTTGACGGCTGCGTGGAGAAGTGGGTCGCCTACCAAAACATGTTTGTGTCGCTGGTGGACAGCCGGGACGACTTGACCCGGGGTCAGAAGATGGCGTACCTGCTGTCCACACTGCAGGGCGAGGCAAGGGCACTCGTCCAGCACCTAAAGGTTGAGGATGCCCAATATGGGACGGCATGGGA
The DNA here is from genome assembly GCA_963082485.1 of Eudonia mercurella. Classification (NCBI taxonomy): domain Eukaryota; kingdom Metazoa; phylum Arthropoda; class Insecta; order Lepidoptera; family Crambidae; genus Eudonia; species Eudonia mercurella. The sequence goes on along the minus strand of CAUJAO010000490.1, from coordinate 18,024 downwards.
GCTCCTCACCAACCGCTACCACAACGTCCGGCTGTTGGCAGATGCCCATGCCCGCCAGCTGTTGGCGTTGCCCGGGGTGCACAGTCGGGCGGACATAAGGCTGCAACTGTTGACGCCGGTCACCGTTGCATGCAACGCCTTGAGGATGTTGGGGTTGCCGGTGGACCAGTGGTCCTTCCTACTGGTCCACATCATTCTGACCAAGCTGCCCACGGACGTCCGCTCCCGCTTTGAGCGCGAGGCGGCAGAAAAGGAAGGGAGTGCTTTGCCCACATTGGAGGACCTGATGAGGTTCCTCGAGTACGAGGCAAGGGTCGTGGAGACCTCGCCTCCGGACCTGCCGCCACTAAGAGCGCTCCCGTGTAGGTGCGGCACCACACAGGGGCGCAGGACGCCCCAGGCTGCTCAACAGCAGCGGGCACCAGGACGCACGACGGCGCGGTTGGCGGCGCTGACGACAGCGGCCGGCAGGGAGCCGGCCTGTTTGCAGTGTGGCCAAATGGGCCACCCCCTACTACGGTGTCAGGAATGGCGGGGGATGCCGGTGGCGGATAGGCGGCGAATGGTGAAGCGCAATGGCCTATGTTTTGGTTGCCTGGGCGACCACTTCGCCCGAGACTGTACCAGGGCCCAGAGATGCAGCGCTTGCGACGGGTCGCATCACCTGCTGCTCTGCGCGAACCGGTCGGGCGCAGCCCCACCGACCCCCCAGCAGCGGCGCCCCACGGGCGGGGGTGCTCCAGGGCGGAGCACATCCCCACCCACTCAGAGGCGCAATCCGGCGCGTGACGCGCCCCCACCGCGGGAGGTGAGCCGTAGACAGGCGCGTGCACCCATGGAGGGCCACGCGTCTGCAGGCTACCAGGCGGCCGGCCCAAGTGTGAGCTGGGGCCCTACGGTCGGGGGCCCGACAGCTGACCCGGGATCCCCTCCTGCATGGGCACCTGTGCGCGCTAGCGTGGAGCAGCGCGACCCGCCGGGGCCAAGGCGGTTCTCTCCGCCGCTCCACGAGTACCCCCGGCTGGAGTACCACCCGCCCTATAGCTAGCCTGCCCCCCTTCGAGAGCAGACCCGCGGACGGTTCTGCTCCCTACTGCGGCTGTCCGCGTTTGGGGCCCTCAGGGAGACTCGGTCACCCTCAGAGCCTTGTTGGACTCAGGGGCCCAAGGCTGCCTGTTGTCCACTCGAGTGGCACAAAAACTGGGTCTGGGCATGGAAGCCCCCTCGATGCCGCTACTCGGGGTTGGTGGCATGGAGGTTAGAGGTTTGATGGGCCAAACCCAAGTCACCTTCTCCGCGGTACATTCCTCTACTTTGAGGATTTCGGTAGCAGCCACGGTGATGGACACCATTGTGGGCTGGCAGCCTTCTACCGATCTGCCCTCTAGTACACGCGCAGTTACAAAGGGCCTAAATCTGGCCGACCCACTATTTGATCATCCGGCTCCGGTGGATCTCCTCTTAGGGTCGGATGTCCTTGGATGGATCCTGCTAGGATCCCAAAGGGCTTTGGGTCCCTCTTCATTGGTGGCAGTGTCCACGCTTTTTGGATTTTCAATTATGGGACCGGTCGTTGACGACCCGACTCCGGATGAGTCCAAGATCATCTTGTCTGCATCCTTGGCCAAGACGATGCAGAGGTTTTGGGAGATTGAGGAACTCCCCCTGGTCCCTAGGGTGGATCCTGACCATGTGGAGTGTGAGGCCTTCTATCAGGCTAACACGTCACGATCTAGGTCCGGGAGGTTTGTGACCAGGCTTCCTTTTATTGCCTCCCCTCCTGTTCTAGGGCAGTCCAGGGCTTTAGCGGAGAAGAGGCTGCTGGCCATGGAACGGCGCATGCGGCGTGACCCAGTCCTTCGGGACAAATACATTGCGTTTATGCGCGAGTGGAGGCCGATTACGGAAAGCCGACCTGCCTTACGGGACTCGACACCCCCTACTCCTGCCGAAGGATGGACCGCTGGTTAAGCTCCTGGTGTCCGATCGCCACATTCGTAATGCGCATGCGGGGTGCGGCGCGTTACTGGCCATCCTGCAGAGGGAATTTTGGATTTTGTCGGCTCGAAGAGCCGTTCGAGGAGTGCTGTTCCGGTGTCTGCCGTGTTACCGGCTTCGGGCTTCACTCATGCAGCCGCAGATGGGGGATCTGCCATCGGACCGAGTCACCCAGTCTCGTCCATTTTCGGGGGTAGCCACGGACTTTGCCGGACCGTTTTCTGTGAAGACGACCACTCTTCGCAACGCACGGGTCGTAAAGGCATACTTGTGCGTATTTGTGTGCTTGGCCACGAAGGCCGTCCACCTGGAGGTGGTCTCCGCGTTGTCTACGGAGGCTTTCGTCGCCGCGTTGGATCGCTTCGTGTCGCGTAGGGGTCTGCCCTCACTTATCCGTTCCGACAATGGCACAAACTATAGGGGTACCGCTAACTATCTAAATGATGTCCACAAATTTTTAGAAAATAACGTAGATAGTTTAAGTCAGACGCTCGCCCGGAAGGGGGTAACTTGGCGGTTCAGTCCACCAAATTGCCCACACTGGGGAGGAATCTTTGAGGCGGCTGTTAAGTCCGCAAAGACACACCTCCGCCGCGTCATTGGAGAAACGGTTTTAACCTTTGAGGAGCTTGCCACTGTGCTTTGTAAGGTGGAAGCGGTCCTCAACTCTCGTCCTCTCTGTCCCCTGTCCCCTGATCCAAACGATCTGGAGGTCTTGACTCCTGGACATTTTTTGATCGGGCAGCCGCTCACTGCTCTGCCGGAATACCCTTGGAGGGAAGAACGTACCACCCGGTTGTCGCGTTATCAAATGCTGCAGCAGATGGGCCAGAATTTCTGGTACCGCTGGTCCGTTGAATACTTGCATTTGCTGCAGCAAAGGGTGAAGTGGACAGACAGGACTGAGCCCCCTCGGGAAGGGGATTTAGTATTATTGAAGGAGGCCAACTTGCCTTCCTTGGTTTGGCGCCGGGGCCGCATCTTAAGGTTATTAATGGGTCCCGATGGGACTCCACGCGTCGCGGAGGTGTTGGTCGGTGGTTCGATTCTGAGACGAGCCATGGCAACACTCTCTCGTCTCCCGGTTGAATGAGCTAACGGTCTGAGCCTTCAGCCCGGGACGGGGGAATGTTCCAAATACAATGTAGTTTTGATACGGCATCACAGATGGCGCTGGCCGTCTGTTGACGCCTTATGAAAAAGAGTGCGGCGCCGCCCGGTCTGCGCGCACGCGAGCAGATGGCCGCCATCTTAGTGTCTCGGCTTCCTTCGTGTTAGACACACGGAAACCACGCGTTTGGAACGCGCCCTTGTTTTGTAAAATATAACTGGTGAAATCGGTCGATTCGCGTTTGTTCACGTGTCCTATGGGAGTGCCGTGTTAAACGTGACAAATAAGTACCAAGGAACTGTACTTCTATGCGTGCGGAATGACAATTCGCCTACTGGTAACCGTGTAGGCGCGTGTGAGTGCGTGAGTGCGTGGTCGTTCAGGGTTTGGAGCTCCAAGGGGGTCGCTTAGGGTTAGTGACATTGCCACCACATCGCACAGGCGGTCGGATCTGACCCAGGGAGGGTCGCCCGCCGCTTCGGCCAGTGAGTACACGGGAGTGCACGTAAGTGTCAGACATTCAATTAGGTTAAGTAGTTTTAAGCATCTTAAGAATTGTAAACAAAGGGTTTACCCACACATATTTTGATAAAGCATCTATTACTATAAAAATGTATTTGAATCCTTTATTGAAATGTGAATATATCTGAAAATCCATAAGGTCAGCTTGTCATAAATCATCTATTCCTTTTATGATTGTACATCGACGCGGGAAATTTCTTTTTGCTGCTTTGTGTAGTTCATTGACGATGTTTTTTTTTTACTCATTTTTATTTTTTTGGTTAATCAAAAAATCAATCTCTGTTTTAGTATAATATAAATCACTCAAACGATTTGAAGTCACCTTATCCAAGCTATTTAGGTATTTCTTAACATCAAGAAAAACTGTTTTTATTTCGTTTCTTAAGTTTTGAACTGTTTTATCTAAATAGGCTTTATTTACTGCTTCGTCGTCTTCGTCTGGAGAGGTTAAACCTTTCAATTTTGATGATTTCAAATCGTAGTGTCCTGTATCTGACTTCACCAATGTATCGCTGAAGGTATCAATATATTCCGCTAATCGAAGACGCTTATGAACATGATGACCAAATTTGTCAATGTTCATTGCTGCACTGATGCGTTATTCAAAGTGAACCATTTCCCTGTCAAACGTTCTTTATATTTCATATTCTTGATTATTCCTGCTTCCCACAGTTCTTCCATAATTGCGATAATTTCATTGTCTAAGTCAGTGTTACCCGCATCTCGTGAGGCAAGTACTATTTTTAAGCGTTCTACTAACTCATTTGGATCATCCCAATAAACCAAATCCGTATTCTTTTTCACCTCTTTTAGTACCTTAATACCTTCTGCACGCGAAAGACTCTCCGCACTTGTAGTTGCATTTCTAGCAAACTTAAATAGAGGTTTTATAACATTCATGTACTTAAATCCTTTATTGCTGTTTATTGGTTTGGATGAATCATAATTGCGTCTGTGTGCATTGGTTTCTAATAAAAGTAGTTTATAGTTACGTAAATCTTCCTCTGTAGTTATATCAAAATTTGGTTTCTTTTTAAACAAGAGCTCTTTTAATCCAACTGCTTTATTCAATGTGTACGTTCCTATTTTTAGGATTTTACCATCATCAAGGACGCGGGTTTTACCAAGTTTCCCGCGTTCATTTCTAATTCCAAAAGGTATATTGTCCATAACATCCGATAATGTTGACCACGATAGTGTAGGATTTTCAGCGTCTGGTGATGACTGAAAAGACTGGAATGACCTCTCGCTGACATTGTGATCCTCAGAAGGCAATACTGTAAGTGTTTTGCTTATGTGTAAGTCGCTATCAGATTATATTTCTTCTTCTTCTGCAGTGTAAACTTCATTATAAACTTCACTAGAGGAGGACAAGGTTTAGCTATGATCTTTTTTAGTTTTTTTCTTAGAAGGCAAATACTGTTTTTCATTTTTTTGATGCTTATCTTCATTTTTATTTGCTAACAAGTTGAGTGGTTCGACTATGGGCTTAAATATTGTTTCCAGTGCAATATTATTCGAATTTCTTGCATCCTTTATCATTTCAACTTTTCTTTTTACAGCTGCAGCAGATTTCACAATTTGTTGCTTCAGATTTTTCTCCATTTTAGATAGGACAGGTATTTTAGGAAGGACAGGTTGGTTCTGAATCACGAATGAGAGTAATTTATTCAGAGTGTAACAACCTGTTATGTACGTTAGTACAGTACTATAAACGTGTCAAAGGTCAATCTGTAACATCCGTTATTTCTTTTACAATCCTTATTTATCACAAGATAATTGTAAGGCTTATTCCAAACAGCTGAGCACATTTCTCTAAATTGAGCCCAGGACATATCTAAACCAACATGTTCATCATAAACGTGTTTCAAATTAATGTCATCTTGTTTAAATGATATAATCAGATTTGCGTTGTCTCTTACAAGCTGTTTAGGTATTTTGGTATAAGTCAGTTGAAGTTGTCTTTATTGGGTATGATGATCATTCGTCCCTTCGACATCATCTGTAGTGGGTATGATACACATTTTGTTGATCGCTTTTCTAATCGTCCCTTTGTTTGTGAGGACATCGGCGACTCGACTGACTCCATCTGGTCCTGGGTAAAGGCGACTGATCCGCGCAAGCCGCCATTGGAGTGGAGGAAGTTGGTCTTTTTTCAGGATCACGAGGTCTCCAACTTGAAGTTCTCGTTGCCGCGTCCGCCACTTCGTTCGCTGCTGAAGTTCTGCGATGAATTCACGCCGCCATCTTTCCCAAAAATGTTGTCTGAGCTGCTCGATGCGTTCGTATCTGTTGGGCCATTTAGCAGTCACAGGTGGCGATGGAAATGAGGTCAGAGGCCGCCCAATTAGGAAGTGTCCAGGTGTTAAAGGAGAAGGGTCAATAGGGTTTGAGGAGAGAGGAGTAAGTGGGCGGGAGTTTAGAATTGCTTCTATTTGTGAAAATAGCGTTGTGAGCTCCTCAAACGTTAGGGATGCGTTACCAGCTATACGACGTAGGTGATGTTTGGCCGATTTTACCCCGGCCTCCCAAATCCCCCCAAAATTTGGCGAATAAGCTGGGCTGTGGAGAAAACGCACACCTTCTTCAGTTGCCAACTCAGCAATAGACTGACGACTGGCCCTAACTAACCTTCTCAATTCATTGTTTGCGCCCTTGAAATTAGTCCCATTGTCTCAAAAAAATTTAGATGGCTTACCCCTTCTAGATCTAAACCGGCGCAATGCTTATGTTTACAATTCTTCCTCTGCTACCATAATACCTAAAACTACTTAACCTAATCAAATGTCTCACACTTACGTGCACTCCCGTGTACTCCCTGGCCGAAGCGGCGAGCGACCCTCCCTGGGTCAGATCCGACCGCCTGTGCGATGTGGTGGCAATGTCACTAACCCTAAGCGACCCCCTTGGAGCTCCAAACCCTGAACGACCACGCACTCCGCACTTGGTCCGCACTCCCGCACTTACACGCGCCTACACGGCTACCAGTAGGCGAATTGTTATTCCGCACGCATAAAAGTACAGTTCCTTGATACTTATTTGTCACGTTTAACACGGCACTCCCATAGGACACGTGAACAAACGCGAATCGACCGATTTCACCAGTTATATTTTACAAAACAAGGGCGCGTTCCAAACGCGTGGTTTCCGTGTGTCTAACACGAAGGAAGCCGAGACACTAAGATGGCGGCCATCTGCTCGCGTGCGCGCAGACCGGGCGGCGCCGCACTCTTTTTCATAAGGCGTCAACAGACGGCCAGCGCCATCTGTGATGCCGTATCAAAACTACATTGTATTTGGAACATTCCCCCGTCCCGGGCTGAAGGCTCAGACCGTTAGCTCATTCAACCGGGAGACGAGAGAGTGTTGCCATGGCTCGTCTCAGAATCGAACCACCGACCAACACCTCCGCGACGCGTGGAGTCCCATCGGGACCCATTAATAACTTTAAGATGCGGCCCCGGCGCCAAACCAAGGAAGGCAAGTTGGCCTCCTTCAATAATACTAAATCCCCTTCCCGAGGGGGCTCAGTCCTGTCTGTCCACTTCACCCTTTGCTGCAGCAAATGCAAGTATTCAACAGACCAGCGGTACCAGAAATTCTGGCCCATCTGCTGCAGCATTTGATAACGCGACAACCGGGTGGTACGTTCTTCCCTCCAAGGGTATTCCGGCAGAGCAGTGAGCGGCTGCCCGATCAAAAAATGTCCAGGAGTCAAGACCTCCAGATCGTTTGGATCAGGGGACAGGGGACAGAGAGGACGAGAGTTGAGGACCGCTTCCACCTTACAAAGCACGGTGGCAAGCTCCTCAAAGGTTAAAACCGTTTCTCCAATGACGCGGCGGAGGTGGGTCTTTGCGGACTTAACAGCCGCCTCAAAGATTCCTCCCCAGTGTGGGCAATTTGGTGGACTGAACCGCCAAGTTACCCCCTTCCGGGCGAGCGTCTGACTTAAACTATCTACGTTATTTTCTAAAAATTTGTAGACATCATTTAGATAGTTAGCGGTACCCCTATAGTTTGTGCCATTGTCGGAACGGATAAGTGAGGGCAGACCCCTACGCGACACGAAGCGATCCAACGCGGCGACGAAAGCCTCCGTAGACAACGCGGAGACCACCTCCAGGTGGACGGCTTTCGTGGCCAAGCACACAAATACGCACAAGTATGCCTTTACGACCCGTGCGTTGCGAAGAGTGGTCGTCTTCACAGAAAACGGTCCGGCAAAGTCCGTGGCTACCCCCGAAAATGGACGAGACTGGGTGACTCGGTCCGATGGCAGATCCCCCATCTGCGGCTGCATGAGTGAAGCCCGAAGCCGGTAACACGGCAGACACCGGAACAGCACTCCTCGAACGGCTCTTCGAGCCGACAAAATCCAAAATTCCCTCTGCAGGATGGCCAGTAACGCGCCGCACCCCGCATGCGCATTACAAATGTGGCGATCGGACACCAGGAGCTTAACCAGCGGTCCATCCTTCGGCAGGAGTAGGGGGTGTCGAGTCCCGTAAGGCAGGTCGGCTTTCCGTAATCGGCCTCCAACACGCAAAAGCCCCTCCGGATCTGTAAAAGGATTTAACCGAGCGACAGCTCCCTTCAGCTTGGCGCGACCCTCACGCAGCACCCGCAGCTCAGCCTTGAAGCGCTCCGCCTGCAGTACCCGGACCCAGTGCAGTAGCGAGCTCTGACGCTCCTCTGCACATACAACTGGGGACAAAAGTCTATCTCGCGGATGTCGGCAGTTGTGGATGAACCGTTTCATCCAGCTGGTCACCGCCAGCAATTTGTCCAGACTGCTGTATCGTTCAGGCAGCCAGTCGGGGTCCATATCTGTTTCCACGGCCAGGGTATGCACACGCATGCCGGGTAGAATCTGGACCGTCCTGTCCAGCCGCTGGACAGGCCAAGAGGTCTCGGGCGACTTCAGCCACCCTGGTCCCCACCAGAGATGATGAGCTGCCAACTCTGGAGCAGTGCAGCCCCGGGAAGCACAGTCCGCTGGATTCATGTCGCCTGGGACGTATCTCCAAGTGATTAGAACTCCGATCTCCTGTATTTGGGAAACCCGGTTCCCTACAAAGATTTCCAAATTATGTGGCGACGCGCGCAACCATGCCAGCGCGACCTGACTATCTGACCACGCAAAGACATCCCGGATGTTTACGGTGGCGGCTAACTCCCGACGAACATGGCTTAACAGCCTGGCTAAAAGATGAGCCCCGCTCAACTCCAACTTGGGGATGGTCAGACGGGTTCGGATTGGAGCAACCTTGCTCTTGGCTAAGAGCAGTACGACGTTGACCCGGCCCTCGGAATCAACGGTGCGAAGATACACTGCCGCAGCGTACCCTCGCTCGGAAGCATCACAGAAGCCATGCAGGCTCACTTGAGATTTGCCCGGAGGCAAAATTCGACGAGGTAAGGCAACCCGGTTGACTTCCTCCATGGTGGAGATTAACTCGAGCCAGGTGTTCAATGGCGGCCCGATGAGCGGCTCATCCCATGAGACGCCTAGCATCCACAGCTGCTGCAACAGGCACTTAGCTGAAAAGATCACCGGACTAATCCACCCGTTCGGATCAAACATGCGTGCAATAGTGGACAGCACCGTCCTCTTACTCCAAATGCTCCGGGACTCCAGCTCCACCTGGAAAGTGAAAATGTCGTGTACGGGTTGATACTGCATACCCAGCACCGCTATCATGTTGGGGTCCTCCGCATCTGCGAACAAAGTGGGGTTCTGCTGGTGCTCCTCTGGTATCCCCTCTAGCAGACCCGGCTCAATAGACAGCCACTTCCGCAACTCGTATCCCCCAGCTGCAAGAAGTGCGATCAGTTCATCCCGCAGTGTGAGGGCCTCCTCGACACTCTCGGCCCCGGTGCACACGTCGTCGACGTACAGGTCACGTGTCAGCACGGCGGCGGCACGGGGAAAGCGGGCCCGCTCTCGCTCGGCCAGCTCCAACAAGGATCGGATTGCGATGTATGGACTGGACTTCAACCCATATGTGTTGGTGTTGAGTTCGTAGACGGTCACCGGGTCCTCCGGGTGTTCACGCCAGAGGATGAGCTGGTAGCGCCTGTCATCCGGATGAATGACCGTCTGTCTGAACATCATCCGGATGTCAGCTCCCAACACCACCTGATGTCTTCTAAAGTTCAGGATGATATCGACAACGTCCCGGTGCAACTTGGGACCAGAATGGAGACACTGGTTCAAGGATACCCCCGTAGACGTGGGGGCTGATCCGTCAAACACGGTTCTCAATTTGCCCGAGCAAGCCTTTACCACGGCATGGTGAGGCAAGAAGTAGTGCCCAGTTGAGCTCCAATCAACTCGAGCCGGAGACATGTGACCCAAAGCCTCATACTCGCGCATAAACGCAATGTATTTGTCCCGAAGGACTGGGTCACGCCGCATGCGCCGTTCCATGGCCAGCAGCCTCTTCTCCGCCAAAGCCCTGGACTGCCCTAGAACAGGAGGGGAGGCAATAAAAGGAAGCCTGGTCACAAACCTCCCGGACCTAGATCGTGACGTGTTAGCCTGATAGAAGGCCTCACACTCCACATGGTCGGGATCCACCCTAGGGACCAGGGGGAGTTCCTCAATCTCCCAAAACCTCTGCATCGTCTTGGCCAAGGATGCAGACAAGATGATCTTGGACTCATCCGGAGTCGGGTCGTCAACGACCGGCCCCATAATTGAAAATCCAAAAAGCGTGGACACTGCCACCAATGAAGAGGGACCCAAAGCCCTTTGGGATCCTAGCAGGATCCATCCAAGGACATCCGACCCTAAGAGGAGATCCACCGGAGCCGGATGATCAAATAGTGGGTCGGCCAGATTTAGGCCCTTTGTAACTGCGCGTGTACTAGAGGGCAGATCGGTAGAAGGCTGCCAGCCCACAATGGTGTCCATCACCGTGGCTGCTACCGAAATCCTCAAAGTAGAGGAATGTACCGCGGAGAAGGTGACTTGGGTTTGGCCCATCAAACCTCTAACCTCCATGCCACCAACCCCGAGTAGCGGCATCGAGGGGGCTTCCATGCCCAGACCCAGTTTTTGTGCCACTCGAGTGGACAACAGGCAGCCTTGGGCCCCTGAGTCCAACAAGGCTCTGAGGGTGACCGAGTCTCCCTGAGGGCCCCAAACGCGGACAGCCGCAGTAGGGAGCAGAACCGTCCGCGGGTCTGCTCTCGAAGGGGGGCAGGCTAGCTATGCCCCTTGGGCTTCCCTCTCCTCTTGGGCCCCCAAATAAAAGTATGGCCGGCGGGTGCACATGGCCATCCTCGGAAGGGCGTAGTCCGCCGCCCTACCATATCTGGGATAGGGCGGGTGGTACTCCAGCCGGTGGTACTCGTGGAGCGGCGGAGAGAACCGCCTTGGCCCCGGCGGGTCGCGCTGCTCCACGCTAGCGCGCACAGGTGCCCATGCAGGAGGGGATCCCGGGTCAGCTGTCGGGCCCCCGCCCGTAGGGCCCCAGCTCACACTTGGGCCGGCCGCCTGGTAGCCTGCAGACGCGTGGCCCTCCATGGGTGCACGCGCCTGTCCACGGCTCACCTCCCGCGGTGGGGGCGCGTCACGCGCCGGACTGCGCCTCTGAGTGGGTGGGGATGTGCTCCGCCCTGGAGCACCCCCGCCCGTGGGGCGCCGCTGCTGGGGGGTCGGTGGGGCTGCGCCCGACCGGTTCGCGCAGAGCAGCAGGTGATGCGACCCGTCGCAAGCGCTGCATCTCTGGGCCCTGGTACAGTCTCGGGCGAAGTGGTCGCCCAGGCAACCAAAACATAGGCCATTGCGCTTCACCATTCGCCGCCTATCCGCCACCGGCATCCCCCGCCATTCCTGACACCGTAGTAGGGGGTGGCCCCTTTGGCCACACTGCAAACAGGCCGGCTCCCTGCCGGCCGCTGTCGTCAGCGCCGCCAACCGCACCGTCGTGCGTCCTGGTGCCCGCTGCTGTTGAGCAGCCTGGGGCGTCCTGCGCCCCTGTGTGGTGCCGCACCTACACGGGAGCGCTCTTAGTGGCGGCAGGTCCGGAGGCGAGGTCTCCACGACCCTTGCCTCGTACTCGAGGAACCTCATCAGGTCCTCCAATGTGGGCAAAGCACTCCCTTCCTTTTCTGCCGCCTCGCGCTCAAAGCGGGAGCGGACGTCCGTGGGCAGCTTGGTCAGGATGATGTGGACCAGTAGGAAGGACCACTGGTCCACCGGCAACCCCAACATCCTCAAGGCGTTGCATGCAACGGTGACCGGCGTCAACAGTTGCAGCCTTATGTCCGCCCGACTGTGCACCCCGGGCAACGCCAACAGCTGGCGGGCATGTGCATCTGCCAACAGCCGGACGTTGTGGTAGCGGTTGGTGAGGAGCTCCCATGCCGTCCCATATTGGGCATCCTCAACCTTTAGATGCTGGACGAGTGCCCTTGCCTCGCCCTGCAGTGTGGACAGCAGGTACGCCATCTTCTGACCCCGGGTCAAGTCGTCCCGGCTGTCCACCAGCGACACAAACATGTTTTGGTAGGCGACCCACTCCTCCACGCAGCCGTCAAAACTGCCCAGCTGTATCGTGGGAAACCTACCCACAATCGCCGCTCCTCCCGCTGGCGATGGTGCTGGAGGTACGGGCTCGCCCGCCCTGCGGCGTCTGATGTCGCAAGCCACCTGCGTGACCTCGTCGCAGATCTCCATGATCTGGGCGAAATCCGCTTCACAGGACGCCCAGACTTCCTCGCTTGGTGGCGGGGTGGACTCTGACACCGCCATCATAGCCGATTCCGCCGAGGTCACCCGCGACCCCAACTGTTCCGCCCGCGCCAACACGGCATCTTCCATATCCTTTCGGGTCAATAACCCCCGTACTGCCAGGAACCAACGCAACTCTTTCGCAAGGACCGCCTTCGCCATCGCGTTGAGGGAGATGTAAAATAAATAAACAACTACCTAGTTGATATTAGCGGGAGCGGGAAGACCGCCGACAATAGCACAGACGACAGTGGTAGTACCTAACACAAGTTATGGCTACGATAACAATTTCCCAAATTGTGAGGTGCACAATGCAACAACAAGTAACGTGCCACACTCGTAAAAACAAAACAAAAGGTAATACCTAAAATTAACTTAAACTAGGCCGCTAGAATAAACTTTATAACAAAATGTTATTACAACGTTACAACAAAAAATAACAATATCAAATAACCAAAATGCAATAACCAATTTGGATAGGCCTATGTCCAGCAGTGGACGTGTATAGGCTGATAAAGTTAAGTCGTTAACGTTAACGACGTCACTATAAAGTGCTTAGCTAACAACAAGTTGAGATACCTACCTACATTAACTAATAAAAAATAAAAAGGTGTTGAATTTAACAATGTTGAGGCGAGATTAACTACGCTTGCTACCAGAAAATGTTTACAATTCTTCCTCTGCTACCATAATACCTAAAACTACTTAACCTAATCAAATGTCTCACACTTACGTGCACTCCCGTGTACTCCCTGGCCGAAGCGGCGAGCGACCCTCCCTGGGTCAGATCCGACCGCCTGTGCGATGTGGTGGCAATGTCACTAACCCTAAGCGACCCCCTTGGAGCTCCAAACCCTGAACGACCACGCACTCCGCACTTGGTCCGCACTCCCGCACTTACACGCGCCTACACGGCTACCAGTAGGCGAATTGTTATTCCGCACGCATAAAAGTACAGTTCCTTGATACTTATTTGTCACGTTTAACACGGCACTCCCATAGGACACGTGAACAAACGCGAATCGACCGATTTCACCAGTTATATTTTACAAAACAAGGGCGCGTTCCAAACGCGTGGTTTCCGTGTGTCTAACACGAAGGAAGCCGAGACACTAAGATGGCGGCCATCTGCTCGCGTGCGCGCAGACCGGGCGGCGCCGCACTCTTTTTCATAAGGCGTCAACAGACGGCCAGCGCCATCTGTGATGCCGTATCAAAACTACATTGTATTTGGAACAGCTAAGATGAAAGCCTCTGTAGTCAAGTCGCTTACGACTTCAAGATGTACCGCCTTAACGTGAAGCATACAAATAAACATAAGTAGCATTTTGAAATACGATTGCCTTTGCCCTTTTTACTAGAGATCATAAATGGTCCCGCCATATCGACACCACACGAGTAAAAAGGGAACGTTGGATTACTTCTTTCGGTCGGTAAATTTCCCATTATAGGTTGCAGAGTTTCCCCTCGCAATCGCGTACAGATTATGCATTGCCTAGCCGTGCTGCGCGCTAGAAGCCTACCATCTATAGGCCAGAATCGTTCGCGGATAGAAGACAGGAGTAACTGCGGACCAGCATGGAACAACCGCAAATGTTCGTATCTCATTATTTATTTGGTAAAGTGATGCTTAGCATCTTGTAATGGTGTAATTCACTATATCACATCTAGAATAGCAGGATGTTTCTTATCATATTCATATTCAGAGTTTTGGAGTCGCCCTCCAACTCACATTTTCCAACTCACATCACACTCCCCAACCTTGTCAATGAACAGATTAAGTGAAAGTAATTTGGAACTACGGTGTAGAATTTTGTTTTCTAGAATATTATGAATTTCAGAAGAATACGATTCATATTGCGATTGCCTTATTAAAATATTCAACGAATTATCCAGTTCGAAAACATCTAAGGGTCCCGTAAATTTAGAATCATTCTTTCGCGAGTTATTGATAAAACGTAGTACATATGCATATATTCTTTTAAGTTTATTTAAGTTTGAATATTTTTCGAATTGAATTATACTGTTATTTGTTATTTCTATATTACACTTTATTGCGTTGGGATCTTTGGACGTTTTAATTTCAGGCAAATTGTCACTAATAGGTATAGGTACTGTTTGTGTAGGCCATTCAGAAGATCGCGACTTGAGGTACGACGGTCCTTCCCACCACAAGGAAAAGGAATGAAAGTATTTTGGATCAACCCCTCTGGAAGCCACATCAGCCGGATTTTTATCAGTTGGTACATGCCTAATTTGCTGCAATAAATCGACTTCTATCTGGCGATACATCTTTTCGATGTCCGCAATAATAATAAATTTGTATTGTCGAAAACGAAGCAAAATAGACATTAAATCACTTTGTACAACAGGTCCAATGGCCTGGATATCATTTATTGACTTTCCGGTGGCGGTTTTGGAAGATGCATTAAAAACTACCCTAAGTTTAGTAGTTTCACTTTTTTCTTTGATTACCGCATGATGAGACATGAAATGACCGAAACTTGGTCGGTCGATTTTAACAAGGTGCCCTAAATCAGCATATTCTTTTAAAAACTGTTTGTACTGTTCTTTTAATTTCGGAAGTCTATTAAATCTTTTTTCTAAATTTTCAAAACATTTTTTCGAAGTGTACCAATTTTGCCCAATTGACTCTTCCGGTACTTCCTTGAAGGGAATTTTGACAGAAAAACGACCATTAGGGCCACGTGTAACATTATCTATAAAATGCTGTTCACAAAATTGCTCCTCCGGAGAATATGATTTTTTATTAAGGGGTAGTTCATCAATTGACCAAAACTTTTCCAAGGAATCAAGAATTTCCTGACTAAAATGACACATGACATTTAATTCCAGCTTCGGCCTTGCAACAGGTCCAGCAACTAACCAACCCAGATTAGAATCTTGCAAAACAGGCTTGTGAGTACCCAGCCTTATGAGTTTAGACTTCACAATTTCCCAATAAACATTTGCTCCAAGAAGAATGTCCACTTCGGAGGGACAATGGAAAGTAGGATCAGCAAGTACAATGTTTGTAGGTAAATGCAATTCGTTAACATTAATTGATGAATTCGGCAAAGTACCTGTAATGACTAGAATGATTAAACAATTGACATTCACTTCATAAGAGCTAACGCGTGATTTTATGTTAATGTTACACTTTTCAGTTATATTGCAAACAAAATTGTTTATACCACTGACATTAATAGAATTAATTGACTTCCCAACTACCCCCAGTTTCCTCTTTAAATCGTTAGTTATGAAAGATGATTGACTGCCAGTGTCCAACAGTGCACGCGCAGTATATGTATTGTTGTTGTAAACTATGTTTACCAATGCGGTGCACAATAATACTTGACCCGTGGTAGCCACCGATAAAGACACAGGTGGGCTAGATACGCTATCCTCATGTTGCTTATTTTGTTGTGAAGTGGACGGCACCGAAATCTTAGCATTATACGTAACATCGGAACTGCGTAATTGTTTATGTAAAAGTGTATTGTTTTTTCTTACATACGCGGCAGCCCGTTCTTAAATTACAACGATACGCATCGTGGCCGCTGCGAAAACAATTTTTACATAATTGCAATTTAGAAATCAGACCAATCCGATCATCGACAGACATTTCTTTAAGTTTATTACATTCATATAAGCGATGACTTTGGTTACATAATTGACAACACAATACATTAGAAATTTTATCAACGGAAACCGTAAGACCTTTATAATTATTGTTGCTAAACTTGGGTTTATTTTCGCGTAACCCCTGTCTATTTTCCGGGTAATTACTAAACAAGGTTTCTAGCACGTCAGCACGACCACGCAAAATGAATAAAATTCTTCAATTGTAGGTAACTTGTCACGAGTGCACTTGTGCTCCTCCCACTTTCGGCTCGTGTTCCCAGCTTTCTGTAGGCTGGCCTAGTGACTCGAGGGCACGCAAGTGCTTTGAAAAATGATCCAACAGGAATCTTAATGCTCCATGGGACTCTCTCGATATGCTCTCAACGTTAAATAATGCTTTAAGATGATTATTTATTAAAATGTTTGGATTGTTGTATCTTTCACACAAAAGATCCCATGCAACATTAAAATTTTTAGAAGTAAATTCTATAGACTTTATAACAACACTAGCGCTTCCTTCTAATGACGAACGTAAATAATGGAATTTATTAATAGAAGGTATATTATCATTTTTATTTATCATTGCTTCGAACATATCCCTATACTCCATCCAACGTAAATAGTTCCCATCGAAAGTGTGAAGTTTTATGGTGGGGAGTTTAATTGAATTAAATGCGTTTGATTGACAGCTCGCTATTGAATTGGACAAAGTCTCAGTCTCATGCAGGACAGGCTTAACATTTACTCGACTACATTCTAAAATATCCTGCCCGGTTGACAAGTACGCATAAAAAAGATTTTCAATAGCATCCTGTTCCTTAGTTTGTTCGTGGGTTCATTATGCAGTAAGTCAATTCTATTTTGCAGCTCATCAAACTCATTTAACAATAATTGCAATTTATCGAGTCTTAACTCAAGCTCTTTATACTTAGCGCTAGAAATTTCAGGGGCTTTCATCTTTTACAATACACTTAAATACTCGGTAAATCTAGTTAAACGCCCCTTAATTATGCCTCGTTTTCTAATTAGTATTGGTAAGTCGGATATTTCATCACCTGAGGCGGCAGCGGTAGACGTAGACGCCCATTTCGGTGGATCCATTATTGAAATAAATTAGGCACACACAATGAAGTAAAAGTAGATAAAATTCTAACCGGTATGAAGAAGCGTATGAAGAAGGCTCCACAACCAGCTGCAAGCGCGCCCGATGACACTACACGCTGCCCTCGCCGGGCACACAGCACGGCCAGCAAGCTGAGCCCGCGCGCCGCAAAGCCCAACCAAGCAGAAGCAGTGAAGCGAGTCGGTCGCGGCAGCGCTTAGCTAAGCACCGCTCGCCCGGTTATTACTATAGAACAATTCTGGATCGTAAAAATTGGGAGTGACGCTTATGCCTAATTGTGGCCGTTGGGTTATTAAATTATCAAGGGAATGATGCGTAATTATTTTAAATGCAGTAAATTGTGACAGATGGAAATGGTGTACTTCTCTTGGGCTAGACCTCCAGACGGGCGAAGAACCTCGATGTAGTCCGCTGCAGGCCCCAGGCGACAGCAATTCCTCGCGTCCTTTTTGAAATTCGTAACGGGTGAATCCGTAGGTAGGTCCACGCGTGCGCCGTGCCCACGCAACGCACTTCTTTCCGAAATTTGCAGAATTTGTCACGGTCGCCAAATGTTCCCGATGGGAGCAATAATTGAAACAATAAATTTGGATCGTAAAAGACTTGTAATACGAAAATTGTTAAGTACAAAAAATGGCGGATGGACGTGAGCGAGTGACGTGCGTTTCACGCGGTGAAGCCTTTTTGAATGTCGCGATAGCAGCGAGCGCCGCCGCCGGCCGGCCGGCGTCTGCGCTAGCGGCGGTGTCGCGAACTATGATGTGGCGGCCCCCGCGCGTCTCCACCCGTGCGTGCAGCCGGGCTCGGCGCATACAAACATTTTAACATTTTAAAATTTTTAAAATTTTGCCCTTGAAATCTTGTAAGTTATCGTGGAATATATCCACTGTAAAGTCCTCTTTT
>CAUJAO010000489.1:0-13631 GCA_963082485.1 Eudonia mercurella | reverse complement strand
TGGATAAAACTAGAAGCCTGAATTTTCAGTAACCAAGCAGGCATTGTATAAACACAGTATATTTCAAATTTCATTCAATTTCAATTCAGTTTAAGAATTATAACTAGAACTAGTCAAAACTTCTAATTTTGTCACTCACTGACTGACTGACTGACCGATCATCAAATCTTTAATGCACTTCTGGCAGACATAGAAGCTTCAAATTTAGAATACAATTAGTGTTTAGTGTACAAATCAAGGAAAAACCAAAATATTTTGCAATTTCGGTTCAGTTTTCTAAACACACCAACTGCATAAATAACTTTGAATCCGATATAAATGCATAGGATTACAAAGTTACATTTACAGTTAATAAATCAGTGTACCTGTTTATGTATAATATAATGAAATAATAGGTGTAGATTGGTACCTAGATGATACCGGACATGAAACATGAAACAAGTAGGACTATCTACAAAAAGAAAAGATATACCATCAAAAACAAACTTGTAAAAGAAACCAAGTCTCGCAACTCAGTTCTTCTACCGTAAAAAGTTGTGAGATCCATGTAATACCAAGTCGGTTAATTTATTCAGTCCCTACTTAAGGGACCTTCTGTCTTAATTTATTACGTAATTAGCTAACCTAACAACATCTTATCAATATTAAAAATCTTTTATGTTTTAAATAAATACATAGATTGACTTGGCAATAGCACTAAACAATCTTATTTAATATAATATATGTATTAATTGTGAGACACATTGTGTTTTCATGCGATATAATAATAACATACTGTTATTATAATATAAGAACATTAAGTTATAGAATTTATAGATGTTTTTGTGTCATTCTCTCCAATAAGTAATTATGCAGAAAAGTTTGCGACCATTCTTATTGGAATTGATTTATTATTGGTTGGTTTGAATTTAGATTTGTCAATTTCCAATAAATTTTCACTTTTAGTTAGAGGCAATGGTTTTTTTCTGCGTAATCCAGTTTTGCCTTTATGCCTTCAAAAGCTGCTCAGATGAGCACAATCGCTATTCGTGATGAGCAGATTGCTCCCGAGTCCCAACGCGTGCGCCCGGCTGTGCGTCTCCCTCCTCCTATCCTCTGCTTCGCACAAATTATTGATGTCGCTGTCGCGACTCGCGACTCGACCCGAGTGCATAATTGCAGCGGCATTAAGTAAGTGAGACGCGACTTATTCAAAGGCGGCCATCGTGCCGCGGCCGTGGGAGCATGCAAATGGTCCCGCGCACGGGCCGCCCGCCGATTCTTATTAGAGTGTTCGGTCGGAGCCGCGATGTAATCTAGTAAATGGTGTTTGGCCATGATCGCGGCGCGCCGGCCACCAGATAATTGAGACGAAACACTGGCGGCGCCGAAACGCAGACTCACCGTCCTAATAAGAGCCGGCGCGGGGGGCAGATGCGGTGGGGGAGGGGGCATTGTCCGTTTGTTTGTTGGACGAGCTGTTGGGCCACCACACCGCCGCCGGGCAGGCACCGCAAGTAGCTCATTATCTGGAGACTTCATAACTCCCAAATTAAACACCTAACAAACGAGATCAGTTTTACACATGATCGTGGCGCCCGCCTGTGATACTCGCAATGAGAATTCCACAAGAAGATCTATGATAGGATCACCAACAAATTGTGAAATAAAATGAATCAGTTTAAAATACACTTATAAGAATTAGGGTAATGAGTGCAAAATGTTGATAAAATATGTAAGTAGGTATGCATTTAAAATTCAGCGTGAATGGATATACAAGCATTCGTTACAATACATGTTTACATAATTTTATAATGCCAGAAAGTATTACTGGAATCATAACTATTTATGGTACAAATTTTGACCCCAAAATCACCGAGGTTGGTGAAAGAGTGCCAGTCTCAGATGAGCCGCATGCAGCCAGCCATGTGCCTTACGCGACGGGCGCCCGGATGCCCGGCGGCCCGGGCGAGGAGTCCTGGGTGCGTTCTGGATTCATGGGTGGGACTTGTGTACGGTAGTTGGGGAAGATATTTACCCAGTAGTGAGACAGAATTGGTGAAATAAAAACGGTTTATTTTATAACAATGAAGAACTAAATATTACAACATAATTTTGTCTGGATCAATTAAATAATTTGTTTGCTGAAACAAACGTTAAAACGCGCTTATTTTTATTTTAAAGGTGTAGTTAGATTTAAATTTCCTTCCGACTTGCTTCCTCTGGAAATAAGTTCATCAAGTTACAATGTCCCTAATTTATTCCGCAAACGGGTGTTCCTCGCCCAGAACTAAGCATACTACCTGTGGAAGACGCGGGACGCGAGGATGGGGGCGGCGGGCGAGGTCGACGACCCTGGGCCGATTAATAAATTAAGATAACAAATTAAAGCGAACCCGCGGACAATCGGCCTTTGTCTAGCGCTGACGTGCCTTCTGCGCCATTGTCGGGCGAGCCGGGCCGCGCGCCGCGCCGCGTGTTGCCTGGGACGGCTACACACCTGACGAAGTGCTTCTTTAATGGTAGTCAATTCGTACAATCATCACTGGTAGAAAATGTCACCACCGCCAGTGCGCGGCGAGCTGCGAGCCGTGCGCGTGCGCCGCCAGCCTCGGGGAGCGCGCCACCGAGCCCCCCGCGCATGCGCACGACAGTAATTGATTGACGCGGCATCCGCGCGCCGCGGCTCGCACAAAGCGGATAATATCTTCATAAATCGATATTTCCTCCGCTAATAAAGCGATATTAATTATCTAGTATTCAAATCTCGAATGTTGGGCATTCGTGCGCGCTCGTGACCGGGCCTCCCCCCGCGCCGCTGCCTCCCGATTAATAATCGCGGTCGACGGCCGCGGGCCGATTACTCGGCTCGTGCGATTACCGATCATGATTCGATTACGGCCGCTCAGCCGTCAGCGCAGGCCGAGCGCCGCTCCGAGCCGCAGCTCCTCCGCGGACGGCGGTGGCGGCGGCTGCGCACGCGGGGCCTGGTTCCCGGTGCCTGGCACTGACGACAGGCGTAGGCACACCAATCACAAGCCATCTGCGCCAAGCCAAACAAGGAGGATGCGTCGGCGCACGCGCGGTGCTATTGAACCGGCGCTATCGCGGCTCGATCTTTGGAGCTTAACAACTTATTTGGTCATTCCCGTTGTACTCTAAACTTGTCTATTCATGCAATGCTGTTGATCGGTAACTTCGATGATCTAAAACGATTGTTTCCGAAATATTTGAAGAATTTGATTTTCCTTGAGATTAAAAATTAATTACGAGATATGCTAACTGCTCTGCCGTCTGCATAAACGAAATAATATAAGGCAATATCCGTAATTGGCTAGTCCCCAATGCTATGAGTGAGTAAGCAGATAAGTAATTGTCGAGATTTAAACAGATCAAGAAAAAAATAGGTCGTCGATGTTGATCACAATCCACATGGACCGCGTGAGATGGACTGCGGGTCAGAGTCTGCCCATACAAGTCTAAGCGCCGTTTTTACATGAAATGTTATGTTGGGATCTTGTGAAGTTTTCTGTCTTACCAGGCTCCACGATCCTCTTGTAAATGTCTTACCATTTCTTTGGAATGTTATCAATTGCCACAAAATGAACTACGAGTAAGTATCTATATATAAACTGTAAAGCTCCTGTCTGTCCCCATGTCTGTTTCGCGTTAAATTCTAAATGGATGTGAATGAAACATGACATTGTCATCGCATATACATACATGGCATCATTTAGCAAACTTTTATCCTGAACAAAGAAGGGGCTCCGATGGGATAGGGGATTAAAGTTGGTGGAAGTTTTGGTATTTTGACGACGTCTGGGCGCACGAGAGGGTGGTCTAATTCATATCCGGATATAATGTGGATCGTAGACTCGGCTACCGGTAGTCCTTAATAAAATAAAAATAGTTTATTGGACAATTGTTACTAGGATTACTTCCCTCATGTATAAAATAAAAATAATAAAATAAAACTCCAAATAAATACAATTTTGAAAAAATAGAAATAAATAAATAAAAATTGTTAGACTACATCACAATTACATTGTTCTGATTCCCGAGGTAAGTAGCTAAACACTCGTTTTATGGAAATCAGAAACAACGACGGTACCACAACCACCCAGACCCGACACAATACCGAAAAGTTCGTTTTCGACATTGACCCGACCGGGAATCGAACCCGAATCAGCGTTAGCGCCGCCGAAAGTCCGGCATGCAAGCCACTCAGCTACGGAAGTCGGCCATAAATATAAATATAAATATCTCGATTTTCACTCAAAGAATATGAAGCCGTTCAATATTCTTAGTCACATATACATATAACAAATAGGTAGGTACCTACGTATTTAGTTAGACGTCGGAACCGACCACTGCGCGGTCCGACTCGCACTTGGCCGATTTTTATGGTGATTTATATTTTTTAACATATCATCGTGATTAACAGCAAAATGTGTAGCCGTCTGCGTTACCCTGCCATCCAGGGGGCTTCGTATGGAAATTGGAAGCTATGTTTAATTTGCCTATTGCAATCCCTCGGTACCAAATAGTGATAAACCTCAGTGTAGTGTTGCTTACAAACTTGCGTCTGCTTTCCAATAACTTTGATGAATTCATAATTCATTTATTTGCACTGAAGCACGACATAAAAAGTTAGTACAAAATTCTTAGTGTAGTACAAACATGTCTAGCCAAATCAAAGAGGTATGCAAATATATTATATATAATACACTCTGTAAATATTGCAGAAAAATTCTAACTAACTACATTAACATTTATTCTTTCAAAATACAAAATTCAAAATGCAAAAATTTAAAATTCAAAATTCAAAAAGTCCTGCACATTGTAAAATGTGTGATGGTGATGGTTAAACATAGCTTTTCAAAATGTTATACTAATAATATTCAGTTTTTTTTTTTTATATAGCTGGGTATCTTGTTGTAAATCTTAACACAGCAACTTTTCTCATATTGCATAGTCTTAGGGATTTCATTAATTACCTATTAAGATTTCGTTTCTTTCTAGGATAAATATCACATGATTTTTGAACATAGTAAGTATTATTGGTTAGTAAAATGTTGAATATTGCATTAAGTTAACGTTTTTCGATGTCTCATGTGGATTTTTTTCTATGAACTGGTTACTTATTTATTTGTTTGTTTGTACATAGTAAATACACAATTTTTTAAAATAATTTACCTAAGTT
Source organism: Eudonia mercurella (assembly GCA_963082485.1). Classification (NCBI taxonomy): domain Eukaryota; kingdom Metazoa; phylum Arthropoda; class Insecta; order Lepidoptera; family Crambidae; genus Eudonia; species Eudonia mercurella. Next base: position 8,449 of record CAUJAO010000489.1, on the reverse strand, counting down.
TCAAATTTCAACATTAAGTACATATTTGGGACAACAGCGGGCGATAATATAGACGACCCGACCAAAAAGTAAAAACGTTCAATAGCTTCTTGAACCTAAATAGCCTACAATAGCTTCTTGAACCATCGGGGTAGGGCCCAAATGCTGGATCATCCACGTATTGTAGCTTCTTGAACCATCGATCGGGGTAAGGCCCCAAATGTTGGATCACTCACGTATTGTAGCTTCTTGAACCATCGGGGTAAGGCCCCAAAAGTTGGATCACTCACGTATTGTAGTCTCTTGAACCTTTGGGGTAAGGCCCCAAATGCTGGATCATCCACGTATTGTAGCGGTCCCTTCCGGTTCCGGTAAAGATCTCTACTTAGCCGACAAAAATATCTAAATTATCACATCAGTCGCCATAAGCATTAACATAACTATTGATTAAATAATGACACGTATCAAATGATTTGTTCAGTTATTCTATTAATGTTGTCAATTTATCGTTTTTTTATTTACTTATTTAAAACATTAGCAACATACATTACGGATGAACTATTTGGTGGACTTAATGCCTAAGGCATTCTCTACCAGTCAACCATAGGTTGGTGTAGTGACGTTCCCACAATTTTAATCGAGTCTGTTATAGCTATGTTTATATTTGAAGTGTTGCATCAGATTAAGTACAATTAACTAGAAATTGACACGCACTCGTAGTAGGAGCTAACTTGAGTCCCCGACGACGTATTCGTACGAATATTCAAATAACCAGCAAGAGTTGATGCACCGCGTGGATTAACATCACTCAGAGAAAGTGCCATAAAGCGAGCATCTGCACAGCGCACACACCCACACCTCCACGCACACACGCACGCACACATGCATGCACACGCACACATGCATGCACACGCACGCACACACGCGCACAGCGCTAATTGCGGCGACGATGCGACGATGCGATCTGTCCCATGTCCTGCAATTACAAGCCACTCACTCCATCCGGGAGCCGCTTCGCACAACCCTTGCGGTCCGCGTCGCCCAGCGATAACATCGAAACCATCGCCTCTTCATTCGGGCACCATACGAGGCTACAGAATATTATAATTAAGCGTAATCACTTTGGAAAGTACTTGTTGAAATTCGCTGCGTTTCCTGCAATTCAAGATGTCGTACTGTCAATTGAGATTAGCTTAAATTATGGTCGTTCTTTCTCATCGGCGAGCGGTGCCGCGGGCGGGCGAGGCGCGGCGGGCGTACGGATGGTCGCGCGGGAGTCCCGCGGCGGGACGATGGCAGTCCCGGTTGCCGGTTGCCGGTTGCTGGTTGCTGGTTGCTGGTTGCTGGTTGCCGGTTGCCAGTCGAAGCTCGCTGCCAGGAGTGTGCGTTACGCAGGAAGTGAGATTGCGTGCGCGCGCGCAGGCTAACGAAGCGCGCTATATTTACTGCCCATAATGAGCGGGTTCCCTGCGCTCCTCACTGAGTGGCCGATGCTAAAGCACTGCGGAGCCCTAATGCAAAGCGGCTCGCAATATGATGGATCATGTGACGGAACGATGAATATGAATGCCCAACGGGGAATCATGTCGCAAATAAACGGTTCCGCGATACTTAAGCAAGGCAATCGACATAACAGAGCAAAGGAAATCGGATGAAGCATGGTTGGATATCCTATAAGATAATTAATTAATAATTTCAAGATAAGACAAACTATGTTTTTTGCGGTTTTAACTTTAGTTTACTTTGACAGAAAAATATATTTACTTTATATCACAAAAGCAGCTTACAAACCAAATACATAGGTATTAGAACAGTTTAACATTACCTTACAACGTTTTCACTTTAATAACAATTATATTTATAGGGAAAGAAAGAAAAAACATTACACAAATCAAATCTAGACACGCGGCAGCGTCTCAAGCCAAGTTCAAGCTAACATAACTGGCGAGGCGCACCGTGTGTAATATTACACTAACCATTTGGAGCCACTTTTGACCCCCTCATAACTCAAAAACTATGAAAATATTTCTAAATATTTCACATAAACATGTCAAATTTGGCTCATATATTGAGACTTACGAGATACATATGTGCTCCAAATTTCATAAACACACCTCAAACGGTTTTTTAAATATTAACGTCCAAAAATCGTCATTTTTATCACTAACTGACTGACTGATCTATAGATAGATTAAAACTCTAACCCAGTTCTAGATGACCTAGAAAGTTCAAATGGCTGTAATATAAGAATCAGCAATCAAAATTGATGACAGCCAGTCTTTATGTGATATAATATAACGAGTGGAATACCACCCTTACTTTTTTTTACTCCAAACTTATCAGTTTTAGTACTTATAACTACTTATAACTAGAGATCGGATAATCGGACGCATATTTACCTAAAGTTAATTTTTGGCTATTATTAACTGGGATTTAATATTAATTGTTATTTCAATAATTAGCGCAAATCAATAGTGTAAGATTATAAATAATTATATAACTTCTGTACAAAAAGTAATGAAACCCCATCAAAAACATAAATGTGTAATGAGAGCCAAGTTCAATTATTATGTTATATGCCTTGGGTGTTGACTTCAAAGACAAAAGAAGTGAGATCTAAGCGAGTGCCAAGTTCAATGGTCAGTCGTGAAATTTATTTATAACAGCATAAAACATTTCATCACAACTTAAAATATAATTTCTTCTTATAACTTAGGAAAATATAGCGAAGCTTAAGGTCTGACTTGGCTAGTTTTCATATACGAAATATATTATAGCCTTCGTAAGTTCTAGAGCTGAAGTTCTTATTTTATTCTTCCCGAAATTAGGCTGACTGGTAGAAGCTAGCCATCGAACATAGAGCTCTTCCATGACTGTTTTAGTAGATAAGTACTTAATAATAATTCTAAGTTTAAAGAAGAAATGATATTTTAAGTTGTTATGAAATATTTTATGTTGTTATAAATAGGTTTCAGGACTGACCATTGAACTTGGCATCCATTTAGATCTCACTTCTTTTGTCGTTGAAGTCAAACAACCAAAGCATATATCATAATATTGAACTTGGCTCTCATTTCACATTTATGTTTTTAATGGGATACTACTTTAACTAACAAGGTTTATGGGTGTCGAGACGCTTTATAATGCACGCTTATTTTAGGTATAAATAAATGTAATTAAAACTATCTAATTAATTTTCGCTAAATAAAGTTTAGGTATGACGAGGATTAACGCAAACTATTAGTTCGTCAGGTATAAAGACATGGTATACAGTATTTAGGTAACTAAAAAATTAGAAATTATGCCAAATAAATTTGTTGTATTTGGGCAGTATAAATCATTTTAGTGAGATATATCAAAGCCAACGTGTACCGGCGGCGGCGGCGCGCTGCCAAATACGACGCGCGGTAATGACGCGGCCGCGGCCGGGGCGCGCGCAAAAACAGCCGCCAGTTAACACCACACGGTTCTATCGCCATTCAATTTGAAAATGCTTGGACATTGTTAGTGCCACGATTTTCTGCTGCAAAAACTATGTGGACTAATAATGATGGGAAACGAGGACCGTCCTCCAGGTATTTATTGGCACAATATTGGCGGGCGAGGCGCGGCGAGGGTCTAGTGGCTCGAAAACGTCGTTAGCTGAATATGCACTCCAATCTACGGCGGAATTGAATTTGCGCCCTCGCGACCCTCGCCGAGTGGCCTTTTAAAGGGCCTCGCGACGAGATGTTGATGGATTATTTGTGAAGTGGCCGGCCGCCTTTGAAATCTTTCGCGCGTTAAAACGGAGGTAATCTCGGCCCTCGCCGCCCTCCCGGCAAACAGCCCGCAGCCTCCGTTTTGTTTACCTAATCATTTTATTGCCGGCCCGCGCCCTCCCCCCTCCCCCCACCCGGGCGTCGCTGAATTTATTTGAAATGTTGTAATGCTCGCCGCGACAGATGTCCCGCGCCGCGACGCAACCCTTGCAGCACCTCGCCTCCTGTACTACAAGCCGTTATTAGATTTATTGCTAAAAAAACGGCTTCATCTCCTGAGAAAACTCGATCGCAAGCTGCGCCGACATTTTTACATTTTTTACCCTAAAAAAGTGTGTCAGAGGGGAGCGCGGCAGGTCCCGTCGTGGCGAAATCTCTTTTTTGGCGAAAAAACGAAGGAACGGAACAATGCGTGACCCATTTCCCAGCCGTGGGAAGGAATAACGACCGCGTCTGCGCGATAACGCCGAGCGTTTTTACAATAAAAAATGCATTACCCCACATTTTAAAAAATCGACGAGTGTAAAAAAACGCGCCGCGGTTGCATTGTTCTCGAGGATATCGAAATTTCAAACTCGGAAGGGTGAGATTTACGTGCAAAATAACGGTTTTCGCAAAAAAGCTACGGAATCAGCTGCGCCGAGGCAAACAGGCCGCTCGGTAGCGCCGCGCGATGCCGCGTCACGCAGCGTCACGCCAGCAACAACCTCACACATGTGAAACAATGTGTTATTGTGACGAAGCACAGGCGACGGGCCTACGCCGCGCCGGGGTATGGCCGCATTGGCCGCGCAATGTGCTCGGAATTCAATAGTGTTCATATTCATTCCAGGACTTTTTCTACCTCATGCTCGTGACTGACCTGCACGGGACGCTGATGCAACTTTTTAATTATTTCATCAAATTCATTATGCATTTATATCTAAAACTAAAAATAAAATGTTAAACTCGTTTTATGTGCTTTACTATTTGCCTACAAATTAAAAATAAACGTTAAGTATCGACAAGTGATAATAATTTTGTTTAAAAATATTTTTTTAAAACATTAAATAAATAAAAATGTTTAATAGATTATAACGTCATTTAATGTTTTAGCTACTTCACAATAAAATTATTTATTTTGCAAATATTAGGTTGGGGAAAAAGTCTTTTCGCATAAATAGTATGTATGAACTTGTAATAAAATCTCTTTGGCTAGGTAAGTTAGCTATTTGTATCTGGCTGCTGGTTTTGGTATCATTAAAAGTTTAAATTTTAAAGAAGATAATTTCAAATTCAAATATAGAATATGTGTGATTTTCATTTGTTTTTCTTACTGTCAAGATGAGTGAATCTAATGAAGAAATTCGATACATTTTAAAATTTTACTACAAAAAAGGTAAAACGAAACGCAAACCGCGAAAAAAATTTGTGATGTTTATGGACCAAGTGCAGTGTCTGTGAGAGTAGCAGAAATTTGGTTTAAGCGTTTTCAATCCGGAAATTTTGATGTCAAAGATGCACATCGCTCTGTTCGCCCTATTACGGATAAAATGGATGCCATTTTTAAAAAAGTGGAGCAAGATTGGCATATCAGTCGTTACGACGTAGCTGAATCCCTGGGAATTTACCACAAAACAGTTTTGGCGCATTTGAAAAATATTTGGGTTCCTCTCGTGCTCACTGAAAGAAACCTAATAAACCGTGTACTCATTTGTGATTCTTTATTACGACGTAATGAAACCGAACCATTTTCGAAGAAGCTGATAACTGGTGATGAAAAGAACGTGCGAAAAAGGTCGTGGTCAAAGGCCGGTCAGGCTTCACAGACTGTGGCGAAACCCGGGTTAACTCGCAACAAGGTGATGCTGTCTGTGTGGTGGGATTGGAAGGGCATTATTCATTATGAGCTGTTACCACCAGGCAGGACCATCGATTCTGAACTCTACTGCGAACAACTGATGAGATTAAAGCAAGAAGTTGAGAGAAAGCGGCCGGAATTAATCAACAGAAGGGGTGTGGGTTTTCATCATAATAACGCTAGACCTCACACATCTTTAGTCACTCAGCAAAAATTAAGAGAGTTTGGCTGGGAGGTGTTAATGCATCCGTCGTATAGTCCTGACCTTGCCCTTCAGATTTCCACCTGTTTCGGTCTCTTCAGAATTCTTTAGGCAGTGTCAGATTAACATCACGAGAGGACTGCCAAAACCACTTGTCGCGGTATTTTGATAAGAAGCCCCAAAACTTCTATAGCAATGGGATCATGTCCCTGCCTACAAATTGGCAAAAAGTTATCGAACAATATGGTATCTACATACTTTAGTTAAATGTAAATAAACTATATTAAAAAATGTTTTGAATTTTCTTAAAAAATGCGAAGAACCTTTTTCCCCAACCTAACACACGATTCATTTTTATTGAATTAAACGCGACTATTCCATGACGGCATTTTTTATTACATTTAATAAAACGCACGAATCGCGACCAACTTGCTTGTTGACTCAAAATCGACGACGCACGAACCGCTACCAATCCATATTTTCTTGGTTTTCTTCGAACATTCAAAATTATTCAGCAACCAATGCCTAGTCGTCTTGCTACAGATCGCATACAACTAGAAGACGTATACAATTAATTGATATATTCAGATTTGAATTTATGTATAAGGAAGGTACGAGTAAGGTCATGAAATATAAATTTTCCTAAAATATGACGCGACTCCGTAGACGTTGGTCTGTTTCGAGTTCTGGAGGTACTCGTACGGATTAGACCATAGCGTATCGTCGAAGCCGCGTAGGTAGTGATTACACGTCTTTATTTCATGTAAGCAATATTAGACATGAAATTAAATTAAAATCAAACGTTTCATATACACAAACAATAATACAATGTCACGTTTCCCATTTTATTAATATTGATTTTCGTTATTAACGGGATTTTGGTGGATATTGATCATTGGCATTGGCAGAACAATGAACACGAATGTGAATAGTTACGGAGCTGATTACCTCGGCCACTGTAAGCCACTGTTTAAAGAGCTTAGGGTCCTACCACTACCCTGCCTCTATAAACATATATGAATTTGTATCTTTGTAAAAAAACTACACCTCTTTCAATTACATGATACGGTACATAAAAAAAATAATATTTACTAGAAAAAGTATTAAGGTAGTAGTAAAGCATTCAAAATATATAACAATACATTTTGCAATGCTATTAAGTTTTATAATAAATTACATGTTGAAATAATATAATTAACTATGAATAAATGCAAACTAACATTATTTAATATTTTACTGTTATTATGCAACAAAAGAATTTTTAGAATATGAAATGTATGTATTTCAATTAAATAATGTTGACGTTACATTAAATATTAATACTATTATTTAATTTATATGACGTACATTTTATATTCTGTGGCACTGTATAATCAATTAATTTAAATTTTAAATTTAGTGTAAGTTGCACAATATTTCCACGCCGACGACGGCAGAATACGCCGCTCTTTTTAATATTATGACACCCTAATTACGTACACCATATTCTTGGAAATAAACCAATTATTATTATTATTATTAGTCCAAGCACAAATAAGTGCAGTGTCATCGCGCGTTACAACATTTGTTTGAACGTAGGGAGCCCGCCGCTCGTGGTGCCGCTAGGCTAGGGATTCATATCCTCTGCTCGACGTCATATTCGTCTTTTGTTCTACTGCCACCGGATCCCGCGCCGCCGCCGCCGCCGCGCCCGCTGACGGAGCCTTAAAACTTTTCGTGTAATGTGATACACCTCTACAAGAATAATTCGCGGAAACATATTGTTCCGCCGACGGCATTCTCTTAAATCACTTAATTGTTTAATGCATAACACGCACAGATATTATAATCGCTGGGATAGTCCTAAACAGACTTTTTGTTCCGTAATAGTACAAAACAATGATTAATGTGTTTTTTCTTCATACGAACATCATGAAATACCACTTTCATAAATCCAACAATAGTTAATGAAACCTATAAAGAAAGAAGATTTCGACAATAAACGGGTTGTAATTTAAGATTGTGTTAGTGCATTCACCGTTTTATTACATTAGCACATACTTATTCATTCGCGCGTTTTATGTTCCCATAAACGACAAAATTTAATTGCATTTGGAGATCGTAGATGATTATATTGATAGAATATTTAATGAATTCCCATAGTTTAGACACAGCTTTTGTTATTTTGTAATGTAGTGTAGCACACAGCTTCCCAGTTGTCAGTTACTCTATTCCGTTACTTTCACATAGGATTTCGTAGCAAGAATTTGATATTCGTCGTATTATTAAAATCAGGTTTTCATATCAATGCATTCGATTTGTAGTATCAGTCGAGTACGGAGCGCCTACTTGCGTTGCACGATGAGTGCGGAGCGCACGCACACACGGCGGCCGGCGGTGAGCGCGCATGGAAATGAGGCAGGAGGTTGCGGGAGGGCGCGGGAGGGCCGCATGCAAACGAGGGGCGGGGCCTGCGCGCCCCCCGCCCCGCGTACCTGTGCAACGGAAATCGCGTAAAAAAACTGCCGCAATCTGTTCCGCGCGAGATGAAAAGTGAAACGGTGAAGGGTGACTCGCGCGGAGACAATGCAGGCCCGGTGCGCGCGCGCACGCTCGCTGCCCGCCCCGCGCCCCGCGCCCCGCGCCGCGACAACCCTTGCCGCGTGCACGTGCGTATGTAGACACATG
>CAUJAO010000488.1:0-18576 GCA_963082485.1 Eudonia mercurella | reverse complement strand
GTCGTTTTATACGCCGAGATATCACTTTTCGACAGATGCGCTTTAATGACTTTTCATCGGGACCAGTCTTATGTGGGGCTCTCTCCCGACCCCCGCCATTTTTAAAAAGCTTGACGGTTGTGGGGGAGGGCAGGATACCCACAAAACACTTGTACTGTACTATCTCTACCATGAGGATGGCTCGATTCCGTGAATGGCAAGTACCGAGCTCTTACCCCGCATACGTCTGTCTCATCATCATCATCATCATCATCAGCTCATTTTATGTCCCCACTGTTGGAGCACGAGCCTCCCCTATGGATGGAGAACATAGTAGGGGGAACGGGCCATAAACCACCACGCGGGCTCAGTGCGGATTGGTGATTGTTAACGACTGCTAATGCAGCCAGGACCAACGGCTTAACGTGCCTTCCGAAGCACGGAGAAGCTCCAGATGATACATTTTTGTTCACCCATCCGATGACCGGCCTTTGCGAAAGTTGCTTAACCTCTGCACTCGCAGACCGGACGCGTTAACCACTGCGCCATCGAGCTCCTCTATATATCCTCTCCTCTATCGTCTATCTACCTAAATCTTTTATACTATACCTACCTACATGTGCGTTTTCGAATGTACGATTTTTAAATGTAGAATGTACTGTAATAAAACATGAATAGGTTAGTGTTACCTCACTACCCTCGGTGCTTTCTTCATGAGGAGGCGTTGTCGCTTTCGTCGACGATTCCTTATTGAATATCAGTTGAAACTGCAAGTCTGGGGACACAAACATTTCGTTGAGAACATTATTATAGGTTACACTCAGCAAACAAAAACAACCCATTTTCCTTATACAAACTCGTTTTTCCATGCGTGCAAACAAGTTGACGGTCAAGGGCGCCGTGTGCCGTGATTAAAGTAGGTTTCAGTAGTGGAAAAATGCCATGGCAACATACGATTCCTACCTAGGCTTATTCAACGGACTTCAGCATCGTAGTCTATGCCGAAATATTAAAGATGACGAGTGATCAACGGGTTAAGATATCTTGAGCTTTTCTGTGCTTGGGACTGCTGAACGGACGGCCGTTGACCGACATCACGGATCGTTAAACTGTTAGTCTCGTTTGTTGCTTAAGATAGCAATCGCCAAAGCTCATCAATGTAACGCTCAACAGAAACACACACACACACCCTCAACCACGGTAATAATATTACCGTGCTCACACAAACACAGGGTCTACTTAGTTAGGGCACCAGTCTCCTAGGACCTTTTTCAGACTCTTTCAGACCTCCATTTGAGAGTAAAATAAAAATAGTTATAAGATTACTGTGTCATAGGAGAAAATCAATATTTTTATTATTTATTATTATTTTTTTACTGGATCAACGCGGTGGGCTGTGGCTCCCCATGTGCCATTGTTTATATGGGGATGAGGAATGAGCCTAGCAGCTGTGGGACGTTTATAGACTGATAAACGTCCAGGATGATGATGAAAGGGTCACCTCTGAGCCTTATCCCAGTCTCATTGTGGTGTTAAAAGCGCTCACTGTTTCAAGGCGCCTCTATTTCCTAAGCAGAACATGTGCCATTGAAGAGTTGAAGTAAAGAGTTACCTAGTAAGAACTAGATCCTTTCCTGCATGGCCTCGATCTCGCGTGCAGACCGCTGAGCATCTGCCGTTGCTGCTCTCAAACCAAACACACGCTACATGTGCCACTAAAAAGTTGATGTAAACGGTCACCTTTGTTCGTCTCCCGCAAGGTCTCAATCTCAGCGTACAGGTAGCTGAGCATCTGCCGGTGCTGCTCTAGAAAGAAGCACAGGCTGGTCATGTTCCACTAATAAAGAGTTGATATAAAGGTCACCTCTGGTCCTCACCCACAACCACAAAGTCCGATCTCGCATGCACACCGCCAGTGCTGCTCCATTAGATAAAGCACTTTGGACATGTGCCATCAAAATGTTTGCGTAAATCCTCTTTCGCAAGGCCTCGATCTCGGCGTGCAGGCCGCTGAGCAACTGTCTGTGCTCCTCTTACAGGAAGCACACTCTGGACATGTTTTACTAAATAGTAGTTATAATGGGCCAGCTCTGTTCCTCTTCTACAACCGAAAGGCTTTGATCTCACGTACCTACAGACCGCTGAGTATCTGCCGGTGCTGCTCCTGTAGGAAGCGCAAGTTATACTTGTTCTACTAAAGAGTTAAAGGGTCACCTCTGTTCCTCTCTCGCAAGGCCTCGATCTCGGCGTGCAGGCCGCTGAGCATCTGCCTGTGCTGCTCCTGTAGGAAGCGCACGCTGTGTTCCAGGTGAGCTACCCGCGCCGTGGCGTCACTACCGCCGATGATGAACCCACTCCCACTCGGCTCAGGCGGTGACTTCTTTATCTGGAAATGAGTAAGAAACTACTGAGCTGTTGTGGTTCTTTTTTTGACAGATAAACTTTTTTATAATTAGATAAACTATTATTCTGATGAATGGCCCTGACGGCTGAAATAGGTGTGATTGTGATGGCATCAATAAAAGTATTTCTGCGGTCAAGATAGATAGATGTAGCTGTAACGTGCTAGTGACGATAAAACCATAGGTGGTAGCGCGCCTCACCCGGAATCCTCAACTGAATAACTATTGTACAACAACTGTTGTACATATATCTGGCGGACCACAGCAACGCCACTATCATTGTTGTTATGGCAACAAACTTAGGTTGGACGGTAGGCTAACGAATCCTCAAAACAAGCACTAAGTTCTGAACTAGAACTAGTACATGTATCCTCACTAGGAATCGAACCCGAGACATTAGGTCTAGACCAAACAGGCTTATTTCGTAATTTCACCGTTTTCCTATAACTAACTAGCTTTTGTTCGCGGCTTTGCTCACGTGGGCTTCACGACTTGTGTTTATTCGTAATGAAAGCCAAACTTATTAAAGTTGAATATCATAAGGGAATAGTAACAAGAGTTAGACAACTAAACATGTCAACAACTAAACATGTCACGACATTTCAACATTAAGATTTTAATTTTTTATCATTAAAAACCCATCTATGCGAGCTAGTATTAGTAAAAAGTGTCTAACACAACAACGTAATAAAGATCACTCTGATAAGTAATTTTGGTCCGTTTTGTCATCACTTAAGGGATCATTTTCCAAAAATCCTGAAACACTTCATAATTTCTAACCAGGCCAAATACCGAAATTTAAGGAATGACAGATTTCCATACAAACTTTCCACCCTTATTTCACCCCTCTAAGGAAGATTTTTCGATAAATGCAAAAACACGTCATTTTTTATTTATATCGCAAAATCTATAGATCGAATTAAATTATTCATTTTTATAGATAATACTGTAAAAATAACAATTTAGCCAAAAACCGTCTTCCCTTTTTTACTCCTCTAAAGGAAAATAAACAAAATTCCTGAAACACGTCATTCGTGTTATTTCTTTTCAAAAAGCCAAATACTAATTTTCATGCAGGTATTTTACTTCAAAACTGACGGACTTTCATACAAACATTCACCCCCTATTTCACCTTAGCGTATGATTTCCCTAAAATCCTTTCTTAGTGGCTGATTATGTCACTCAATTAACCTACCGTACAAATTTAATTTAATTAGCTCCAGCGGTTTCGGCTCGGCGATGATGAATCAGTCAGGACAAGTCATTATATGTAGGTACGGTGCTGTTCTTGATAGAATCACACACTGTACTAAATATGGGCTATCAACACCAATCTCTATAACAATATAACCTATAGCAGACTTATATACCTACCTACATTCGGCTAAACAGTTCACATAACCGGAAGTGTTGGGAAAGGCCCACATCGGGTTGCATTGACTTTTCCGATGTCGTGTCGATGACCTCTACCGGCACAGGTAGTCTTTGTCCCCACAGTACACATTTCAGTGATAGTGACATACACTTTACATACCTACGTCAATATATGTTTTTAACAATGAAAGCATTTAAGTTTTTGTTTTTCTATAAAAAAAATTCTGATGTAAGTTGTTTTTATCGTAAGGGATTAAAACTAATCAAAATCACAGAACAGGAGTTTCAAAACAAAAAGATACTTTTAATTACCAAAAAATTTACTTACTACGAATTAAATGGAGCACATTTTTTTAAAGAACTTTGAGTTAAAAAACTTACCCTGCCTCACTTTCCTGAAAGAGACAATGACTTCACCTCAAAGCGTAACTTTGTTTCTTTGTAAAATGTTCAAATAATTTTTAACGCTAATTTTGTTGCGAACAAGTTTTTTCAGCATTTCTGTTTTTGTTTCTTTGTGTCACTTACTTGCAATTTCGCAAACGGAGCGGTGGGCACGAGCACCTTGGACGCCATCGCTGCAGCCTGATGCCCTACTGCACTTGCCGGGAGATTAGTCACAGTTCCGACGTGAGTCAATTAAGGCAACCTCCTTTGTTGCGAGACTGCCGTGTGCACGCGCGTGTTCGCAAAGGCAAAGATCCCACATTTGCACGGCGAAAACGACCTTGCCTATACGTAATAATTAAAAATAAAATCCGCGGCTCGACTTGGCTCTTATTAAGATAAACACGAGTGTTATTAATTAAACTACGTTATTGAGGTAGATGATTTTCCTACGATTAGCAGGGGTCGGCGACCGGGCGACCTTGGACTAGTGAATTGTTGAATTGACGATTGATGCAAACCACTGTTTTTCGCGTTTTTTGGGAGTTTAAGGGAGTCTCTTTTGTTATTCGTGTGGCGGACGGCAAGCTTTGGCTGCGGATGGGGCAGGTGCAGGCCCGCGGGGGAGGGGTGCAGTGTCTATCGATCGCGCCGCCGCACACGGCTCCCCCCTACTACATAAATCGTAGCATCGAACGTTTGTAGCGTTTGCTCACTTCGCGGTTCGACGCCCCGTGTAACGACGAACAGCTGTCGATATTCAACGCCCCGATGTTGGTGGTAGGGACCCAGGTCTTGAGCACCGCTGACTCACGGGCTTCGCTTCTGTCACTACACAGCTGTGGCACGCGGCCAACTCTCCTGACGGTTTCATGTCAATCTTTTAACGACTTAATTTTTAAAATATGTTTGGATACCATTCGGTTTACAACTTAGGAATCTTGAGAAAATTCAAATAAGAACGAACCTCCAATCTTAGAATAATCATGATAATCTAAGTTAAAAGATTTATGACCTAATTAAGGATACCTAATTAAGTTATTACTATGACATTATCATTTGTTATTAATTTTATTCTTTTATAACCTGATCACCCCCATGTAATGTTTTGTTAGAAGTTATTGTTTATGTAGGGAAGAGGCCTGAAGTGGAGATATATGGGCTGATAATGAATGAATTTCTATATATCTTATTTTATTATACACTACGTGCTACTACATACTACTACGTACGTAAATAAACAAAGAATAATGTCTCAATAGTTATTCCGTGTTTTGTTCCTGTCATGTAAACGTCATTTCAAATTAGAGTAAAAGAGACAAAACACGTACCTAATAACTATTTGGAGCTTATTCTTTGTTTATTTGTAAGGCCCTATATCTTTACGCTATATAAGTACCTATTACTTATCTACATTTCACCCAGCAACCTATATTGCGTCAGCGTGGTGGGTTATTGCTTTATCTCCTCCACGCTTTTGTCTATGTGGGTTGAATGATGATGATTTAATAATTCATTATCTTCCCTAATCTACAGAATATAAAATAAAAAAGTGGGAGCGACATCGTCAGTAAAAAAAAACCGTGGAACCTGTGTGGTCGAACTTAGCATTGGAGTTCATGCAGTAAATGTTTTGCGACTCACAATGAAAGCGAGGCGTCAACACTGGTCACGACTGCACTTACACAGAGTGAATAGCAATTAGAACATTCTGTCAGAGACTAAATATTATGGACAAATCGGGTCTCATCAACTTCTGAACAAATATTGTGCAGTCACATTCACAATGGACGAACATATTAATAAGTACCCATTTGTACCTATAACCTGCTCTTGCATGACAGAGTTCCTAGTGCGCGTTTTATTATCCATAATTGTGCCAGTGTGAGTTTCGTTCGCCTTTTGGACACGGTAACGAAAACGAAAACATGGCATTGAAGTGACCGACACTTTTTTTAAATCATTACAAAGGGGTAAGCAGCTGACTTGTGATTATTTACATATAATTTTACGCAAATATTGTTGCGAACAAATTACAAATTGAAAAAAGACAAAGTGTTGAGAAAATTCCAGATGAATGCCAGGTCAGGTGCACTACCAACTATGCTAACGTGGCTCAATCCGTCATCATAATCAGCACTACCTTTTCTTACTCTGTAAGCCATAGGAGCCGTATTCATTGTCGACAACTACGAGTAGGTCATCAACATCCGATCTTAATATTTTTACAAATATTGAAAGATCAGGTAGGCTACTCTTGACGCAAACTCAATCTCAATACAATTCCAATCCCAAATCTAAAAAAATTAAATGGCACTCTTAAAAGCAATAATAGCGCTACATTGGAATTAAATTGCGTGGAAATTGAGTGAACAAATTATTATCGAGATGGGGCGTTCCGAAATTGCGAAACTTATCCCAATATCGATACATATTAATCCCATTGGAATTGTATTGAGATTGAGTTTGCGTCAAGAGTAGCCTACCAGTTAAGAATTAGGAAAGCTATATTTATGATTATTTACATACCTATAATTTAACGTATATATTGTTGCGAACAAATTACAAATTAAAAAAAGACAAAGTGTTGAAAAATTTCCAATTACAGAGTAGATAGTGTTGATTAATTTCGGCGAGTTAGATTGAGCCACGGTAGCATGGAGCAGCGAAGGGCGGTCAACCGCCCCGATTAGGGGCGGAAGAGGGGCTCGCCCGTCTATAGGGCGAGCAGTCACCGACGGGGTTGTGGAAGTGTCCGAAAGGGTTCCCATGACCCCGTCAGGCCCCACCATGCCGGCGTTCGATGTGTCCTCCTCAGATGAGGACGGCGACGCGATGATTGCCGGCTTGCTGGTCCCAAGGTGACGAAAGGACATCGCAGTGGTTTTTACCGAGTCGGCCTCGACTCGCTTTCTCTAGGGCCAAAGCCTTGGAACAGAGTCTTGGTCATCCTCGGACAGCCAGCGGGTCCCCTGTAACCCGCTGATGCGTTTGTTAGCAGATTTTACACTCCGTATCAAAAAAAAAAAAAAAGGTTGACTGTATTCAATTGTCGCTATTGTCACTACCAACTATGCATAGTTGCACCTAACCCGGCATGTCATGGGGTGCGGGTTTGAATTCCGCTCGTGGAATTTTTTTAACACTTTGTCTCTTTTCAATTTGTAACTGACTTGTGACTAAAGCGACAATAGCGACAATTGAATACAGTCCACCTGCTACCTATCATCATCATCAGCTCATTTTATGTCCCCACTGCTGGGGCACGAGCCTTCCCTACGGATGGATAGGGAGAACGGGCCATAAACCACCACGCGGGCCCAGTGCGGATTGGTGGTTGTTAACGACTACTAATGCAACCGGGACCAACGGCTTTACGTGCCTTCCGAAGCACGGAGGAGCTCGAGATGACATTTTTGGTCACCCATCCAATGACCGGCCTTTGCGAAAGTTGCTTAACCTCAGCACTCGCAGACCGGGCGCGTTAACCACTGCGCCATCGAGCTCCTCCTGCTACCTAGCTGTCTTCCAATAAAATTTCAATGAAATACCCACTATACGGGGTGTAAAGGAGGTCTTAACCAACACCATTCGAGCCCCTAGCCAACCTCTGGGGTGCCTAGTGAGAGTTTTGTTTACTATCCGTATTCATTCGATTACGTTTACGAAAACGAAAATGAGTATGGCATTGAAGCAGCGCCTCCTGGCGACATACGAGAAGAGTTAAAATTTTGCCATACAAATTCTCGATTTCGTTAACGTGATCGAATAGCGAATGAAACTCGCACCCTGATGTTTCATAAGCTACTGTGTATTTAAGCATACGCGACCGACAAACGCATCGATATGGTCGGTTGAACACTGTTGTAACCCTAATAACTCACCTTCACTTCATCATCTTCAGCGCCAGCGAGGGTCAATATAGCAGTTCTGCTCCACTGCGGGAAGTGTCGCGCGGACTGCAGCGGCTTGGCCCCCATGCCAGCCAGAGGCAGGGCGCCGAATAACATGGTGCAATGATTAACTCACTGATAGCCGACTAATTGTAGGTATGTAGCGCTGCAATCGCTCAATCGACACGTTAATAGTGAACCTATTGATTTTATGACCACAATCAATGTTACTACAATTATTAATGTAAGTGACACAGGGTCAATGAAACTCAGTACCTACCTAAGTTTACCTATTTAAAGGCCGCTGTCCTAAATACCATTAGGACCTAGGTATTGTGTTTACTGCCTTATTGATAGCTTAAA
The DNA here is from genome assembly GCA_963082485.1 of Eudonia mercurella. Classification (NCBI taxonomy): domain Eukaryota; kingdom Metazoa; phylum Arthropoda; class Insecta; order Lepidoptera; family Crambidae; genus Eudonia; species Eudonia mercurella. The sequence continues at coordinate 10,178 of CAUJAO010000488.1, read as the reverse complement.
TTTAAAAACTATTCTAAGTATTAGTCGATTTAGTTTCAATTTACTGAAACATTTAGAACTTGAGAGTTTCGTTTGGAAACATGTCGTCCAATTTGTCAAAGTGGCGGCACTCAGTTTTATTTAGTTATCGTTGCCTAGCAACGTGTAAGTAACTATAGCAACCGCATTTGACAAAATGCAATACACAAACTTTTAATTAACATTTTATTGTATTCTTTTTACCAAAGGCAATTTTATAAAAACTGAATATAACATAAATAAACTTACTATATCAGTGAAAGGTAAATAAGAGCTAAGAGTCCTTTTAACATTAAAAAGTTTTTGTTAATAGGTATTTTGATTTCCGGAAAAAAGCCAGTAAAAAAACTGTCAGTTAATTCAAATCAAATGTTTTGATAATGTCACACTGGTGAAGGTTTATTTAATTTACAGTTTGGTATTTGTTATTTCCAAAAGTGATATCTGGTGTTTATTTTGTAGCGCTGGTGTTCAATATGTCTAGAGCGGCAGTGGAGACCGGAGTTAGGGGCTTCTCTTACATGTCCGAGAGCAAAGTGGAAGTCTTGAATTTGCAGGTGAGTGACACCATCAATTCAATTCAACTCAATAATTTTGTTGCACTATTTTAGTAGGCATATCTACGTCATGAGTTGTTACAATATTGGTTAGAACGTCATGAGTCCGGCTTGAGCTTGCAAACATTTTGAGAAAATCTATGAGTAATAATAATAGGGTTCCCTACATGAAATCGAAAGTTGCGACATCTAATGTCACGTTAGCGAAAACGGTCCGTTGAACGGTCATCAAACCGATATGTTACGCCACATCGAATGGCGCGACATCGGATGATCACAGTATCGACAGGTTAAACCATCGAAGGGTCATCAAGTCGACGGTATACGTACAACATCGAATGTCGCGACATCGATTATCACGATATCGAATACTCAATTAAACGGTAATAAATTCGTTTATCGCTGATTTTGTTCTACACCATCTTAAACCCATCTATAACCAAACAATCCCTGTCTTTATCAGTTTTAAGTAATTTAATTTCACTCTTCTTAGTTTCGTGTCACACCATTACAAGCACAGAATTAAAAAAAACCGACTGGTTGCACTCTGGGAGTGCCAGCAGAAGTGAAAACTTGAATATTAACGTTGTACATTTTTGATATTTTGGAATGGTTAGGGAATAATTTTGCACGAATTGCCCTTTCAATGTCAACAACTACCGTCACTAACATCAAAATTCTATATTATTTTTTGGCGACGAAAATTGTTTGCTTAAGCACTGGGCTTAAGGTGTCGACACACTGGTGCCACTACTCTACTTAAATCACATAGAGAGATTGAGAGATAGAGAGACATAGAGAGAGATAGAGAGATTTTCTTCGCAGTCGGTAAACAACCAGAATAAGGCTTGTATACGTAATAGGGACACCGTTAGTGTTGTGTGTGGCGGTATGTTGGCAAAATAATGGGACGGTGGATAAAGACTCTGCCGCGCAAACGGAGGCGCAACATCGCGACAGCAGTCAACCCGTGACCACGGCCGTTGTAACTCGGTCGAAACGTCGGGTATAAAGAAGGTATGAAACCTTTTTACTAATTAGTTTGCGTTAATACCCGTTTAAATTCTTTGTTTAATTATGGAACGCGAAAGTTTAAAATTGTATAGAGATAGAGAGATAGAAAGATTGAGATTGATACCCTAACACTCTATCGTAATACGGGTACCCTTTTAAAGGCTAGTGCCCATATAAAAATGTTTATCTATATTACCAAAACTTATTAAAAAAATTAGGGTAGACTTCGTACTTTAAGTGTAGGATCTCAACACTTATTACAGAAAAAGCCATATTCCATAGCACTCAATTACATTATAGTTTATATTTTAATTTGTTACTAATTAGTTGAGTACAATACAATGTGTGCGTGCGTGTGTATTAAACTTTGAAAGAAAACTATTGTGCCTAGTTTAATTTAAATATTATGTTTCATTTCAGTATGTTGAACGTGCAGATTTGGAGCGAACTTGGAAAACTAACAGGAGGCAGCGACTCAAGCAACAGGAGCAGAAGATCTGGGAGGATTTCGTCAAGGAACAAGATGTCCTGAACTCAGTCTGCCAAGGTATGACGAGGCGTTTGCTAGGTTGTTTGAAACATAACTGTTTATACTTATAAGAGCACATTAAGATATATATTATTATATCATAATTTGTGTAATTATATATGCAGTCAGATTTTGTTTGAGTGGTAGAGCCATGGGCCGGCTCCGGCAGATTGTCTTTCATTTTGGAAAACAATAAAAAACGTGTCTACTTATTTTCGGCAATTCCGGGATACAAAATAAGTAATAAAATCAATTACTGTATTGATAATATTTATTTTTAATGTTCTCAAGTGATGTCCAGAAACCCGGGCAGTTGTTCCGAAAAAAAATATTGTCATAAAGAAGTCTCCATTAATTTTCGTCTATGTTCTTCGAACTTTAGGTGAATTAGCCCTACCTATTCCGATCACTGATAATCACACTATTATTATAAATGCGAAAGTTTGTGTGTATGTGTGTGTATATGTGTTGCTTCTTCACGCTGCAACGGATGGATGGATTTGGATGAAATTCGGCATACAGGTAGTTTATAACCTGGATTAACACATAGTATAGTTTTTATTCCGATATGCCTACGGGAATGAATGGAAACTGTCAAAGCGGTACGAAGTCCGCCGGGTCCACTAGTATACATATATAAATCTTCTCTGCGTGTATATGAAATTGAACTCCTTCTAAACGACTGGACCGATTTGGATGATTTTTTTTGTGTGTGATCAAGTGGATTCGAAAATGGTTTATATTTACAATTGGACCCGGTAGGTGGCGCTGCTATAAGGGTCCATCATGGGATACGGGTGTTCTTAAGCGGACGAATGATTTGTTTGTTTTATTGTCATGGAAACTATCAAAGCGGTACGAAGTCCGCCGGTCAGCTAGTATCCTATAAATATGTTTAATCAGAGATTAGATATACAGTTACATACATTAGTATTCAAAGATTTGGGGTGAAGCGCGCGTCCGCCTTCGGCCTTGTCATCACTTACCATAAAGTGAGTTGAGGACCAAGAGCTTCCCCGCTGCTGTACTAATAATAAATATGAACAAAACTGAAATTAGTCCTTCGAGTCTGTCTATGAAGTAGCAGCCCAGGAATCCCTTGTTATAATAAAAATATATAAAAATAATTATAAATAAGATCTCTATCCTGAACTATTTATGATTATTTTGTAAATTGTCTCATAGTTTTTTATCTTCTTGGTTTCTCTTAGATTGGCTATCGCAAATACCTCCTCTAGTCGCTGAATATACTTAGAAATACATTAAAATTATATAAATTACTAGCTGCCCGGCGGACTTCGTACCGCATTTCTTTTTTTTAAATATAGCCTATGTTACTCAGCGCTAATGTAGCATTCTAATGGTGAAAGAATTTTTTAATTCGGTCCAGTAGTTTTTGTGTTTAGTCATGCAAACATACATACATACAAAAATACAAAGTTTCCTCTTTATAATATTAGTATATTAGATGTTCTCATGCATGCTGCTACAATAATATTACTAACATACACCAACAGCGCCAGGAGTTGGAGTGGTCGCCATTACCGAAATAGGTCTGAACAATAATCATCATCGTTACTTACTAACATATTTATCTTAATATTTTTTCAATGGCAAATTACAGATGATCCATATCAGTTTTTGGATCAGCTTCCTGATGCGTACCTCAAGGAACTTATGGAAGTTGAATTGGAAAAGATGAAGGAGGAGGAATCGGTCGACAAAGGAGACAAAGAAGTAGACGTAAGTAGAAGTAACAATCGGTGCTAAGTTTTTCAAACATCCACCTTGCGCGCAATTTGCTTTAATAGTTTCACCAAGTTTTCGTTTCACGTATTAATATAAAGATTGATGATTAGATAATTTTTCAATATGTGTCCAAAATCTGTGATTTTATTTTTTTCCGTTAATCATTTAAAATAGGAAGGAGCAACCGAGTCTTTAGCGACATTAAGGCTAAGTTCACATGATCGTGCGGCACCGCGCGATGGGAGCATTCATATGACAATATGTACGCGCGGCAATCTGGCATCATTATAAATATTGCAGAAAATTTAAACTAATTCTTCCCAAGACCGTTTTTTTATTATTTTATTAAGATAATCCTTACAGTTAAAGGCTTGCACAGACGACGGACTATTGTCTGCGGACTTTCTTGTCCGTCAAAATGGATCGCTTACAATTTCATCGTCTAACGCACACGAATTCGAAGTCTTTAGAGACTGAATGTAACAAAGCAAGCGGACAAAAGTCCCTCGTCTGCGCAGTCCTTAAGATTTCAAATGGCATCTCTTTTTTCTATTTCGTCGATAAGCAGATCAATAAGCACAATATCGTCTTCGCTACTCATTTTCTTTGATCTATGCATCTGTCCTTGTCAAGCTGCGCGGAGCAACAGGACAGGTCGATACAAGTTTGTAAAACTTGAACTTGCGGTCATATGAACTTAGATAGTAGCACCACAATGAGCTTGACTTATATTTTTGAGAAAGTTTTGAGAGAATTTGCATCTTTGCTTGTTTTCCATATGATGAAATTTTGACACGCTTCTAAGTATCTATCGGTCGATTTTTCGGGCAAGAGGCTTAGGGTAGCCTTGTTCGCTGCCTCTGAGACTTCTGGCGGTGTCGAATTAATAAATTCATCACTAATTGACGACATTTTAAAATAAAAACAATACAGCGAAAAGAAAAAGCGCGCGGAATAATTTTTACTTGTTCACAAATTAGCAATGCGCGCGCATCTGCGCTTTTTTTTAAGGCAAAGGCATGAAAAACAGCCAGTATTACTAATAAAGTAAATTGATATTTTTGTGTTTTTGTTACAGATAAATGGTTGTAATATATTGTCAAAATTAATTAAATTAAAGAATTAAATGTTTATTTATTATATTTTATCTCCCAAAGTTAATTTTATTCATAAAATGTTGACCACTTTTCTGACATAAAACTCTTTGCTTAGATTTTAAAAAGTACCGTTCGTTTTAGACGGAGCATCTTGACAAACCTTATTTTAAAAAAACTCGTGCGTTTTACATTACAATAACGCACAAGTGCGTAATGAGATACAATACAATATTAAAATTGGTGAAATAAGAGACCCTTTACGAGCAAATATGTTATAAATAAATAAATGGTTTAAGGAAGACAAGCAGGAAGGCGGCGGCGGCGGCGGCGACAGCCCCGATCGGTCGCAGCGCGCGGAGGAGCCGCCCACCGTCACGTTCGCGGAGGCGGCCGACGCCCGCGAGGACGACTGCGACGCCTTCCACATATTCTATGACGACAAAGAAGACGACAAGGACGACGCGGATGACCAGTCTGGTACTTACTTTTTTATCTCCATAGTTGATGACTTCGCTGTTAGCACAATTAGCCAGTGCCAAATTAATTTTTCTTACAAGTTATTGATTAGACATAAGTAAATACATCATTCTGACCCCAAGGTAATTAACTGAAGCACTCATTTCATGAAAATTAGGTACAACGACGGTACCACCACCACCCAGACCCGACACAATATCCGAAAAGTTCGTTTTCGACATTGACCTGGCCGGGAATCGAACCCGGGACCGCCTTGGCTTACAAAGTAAAAGTAGATAGTGTTGATTAATTTCGGCGAGTTGGATTGAACCACGATAGCATAGTTAGCACTGCATCTGACCCGGCATGTCATGGGGTGCGGGTTCGAATCCCGCTCGTGGAAATTTTCAACACTTTGTCTTTTTTCAAATTGTAATTTGTTCGCAACAATATTTGCGTAAAAATTATATGTAAATGACTTAAATTATATTTGAAACATCGAATTAATTAAATAAATAAATGACATGGTAGGTTCTGATGGCCTCATCTTATAGGATATGGCTCCAGCATGAGTGATGATCAGTGATCGGAGTAGGTAGAGCTATTTTGGTTCATTGACCGTAAACGTTGATGTTAATATGGACATTCCGCGAGATTCTAACTGAAACTTTTTTTTTATAAACATGATAAAAGAAGGCTTGTCTTACGTATTGGCAGTGGGCGCCACGACGTTGTCAAACTTACATTAGCGACCCGTTGCCAATTTCCATTGCGCACACGCGCAATGTTGCCGCACGATTGTGCCGCGCAACACGGCTTTTGGAAACAAAAAAATACAATAGCGGGCTCCGCCGCTAGAAGAACGCACCTGTTTTAGCCTTTTCTACAGCATTCAAATTGTTTATCGACAATATTTCGGGAATGTCCATATTAATACAACGTATAGCAAGTACAAAAAATTGCTCTACCTATTCCGATCACTGGTGATGATTAAAGGTACTGGTGAATTTAGTATTATTTGAGTGTGCAATTTATCAGGTCCTGAGGAGGAAGCCCTAAACACATCGACCAGTCCTTGCACCGTGCGGGAAAGACCAAACGAAAAGTGCCTGTCGCCCGTCTCGCCCCCGCATAGCCCCTGCAAGCGCTCCAGTGAGTCATTTATCTTATCTTATCTTATCTTAGTGGGCCTGCTGAGGTTTCGCTCTCCCAGTAGCACTTCGACTCATCGGGATCTTTTGTGCAACCCCGACCTTTCGCTCCTCTTCTTTCGCAAAGATAGGTGCCATAAGTTTGGCAACGTTTTTGAGAACGAAGAGCCTGAAATCTTCTGGTGTCGGATAGTGAGTCATACTCATGTAATGGATGCGGTTATACAGCACATCTGTCAAACTCGCGCATGATACATTCTTAAAGTGTTCGGAAAATAAATGTGTTTAAATTAAATACTTTTAACCCTTAACTACCTTCGCTATTTAAACTTACGTGTGTGGCTTTGTGGGGTAATTTTTTACCCCAAAGTTAAACAGACAATATTTTTAAAAATATGAGGTAATGAAAATAACTAGAGGTATGGAAATAAACTGTAGACAACATTAATTTGAAATAAACTTTATTAGGAACTATAACATGTATTTACTTAACATAAATGGCACCCTTTTAAACAGTTTTCATTTTTTAAGAAGAAAAAACATGTCTTTAAATACTTAAGAACAAAATCAATAGAAAAATTTTTTTTGCTAAGCTAAATGCGTCTTGAGATCAACAAAGATTCAATTTTTTATAAAATAAACGCAAAGCTTTCCTAAACTTAAATGAAAAAAATATGACAGTGGGTCTTTGAGCCCTATCTTTGGTTCATATTCAGAATCAAATTCAGAACTTCTACTCTTCTCTAACAATTCTGTAATCTTTTCATTTGTCTGGATTGTGACATAAGTTATGATTTCTTCAGTTAGAAGTAAAGACCACGATTCGACAGGGGATAAATTGGGTTTTTCTACGGCCGGACCCTTGATACCAGATAAATGCAGAACAATATTATGTGATGCATCATCTTCAAAGAAATCCGATATATTTACTTGATCCGAACATTCTTCGTCCGCCAATACGCTTGCAATAGCTTCATAGTTTAGAAAACGCTCCATTTTCACCTACAAGTATTGAAAATATTCATAAAGTCCTTAGGTATGAAAAAGTAAAAAACTTACGTAAGTGTCTTCGTGGGGTAAAAGTTTACCCCACACCTATCGTACCTTGGTAAGTATAAGCCGCAGCGCGTTCCCCTTCCGCCTGCCGTGGTAACGTGGCCACTACTGAGATTACACGAAGCGACAACGCACTGATCACAATAGGAGGAATTTTACGAACGAGAAATCAGCGGTTGGGGTAAAAATTTACCCCACGAAGGTAGTTAAGGGTTAAAACGATGCCAAGATTGTTCTGATTTTTACCGTGTTCAAAATTCTTCCATTTTATAGAAGAATATGTTTCTTTTTAAAATGTTAGTTAGTTTCTTTTTATTGTACTTTGTACAGATACTTGTTCCTGACAAGACTGTCTATCAGCAGTGGACGTTATAGCCGCTACATTGTTGTCATTTAAATCTGCTATAAATGTATAATTTTTTTTTGTAAATATAACTTTTATAAAAGCAGTGCAGTTTCGTGCGCCCTTTTTTGTCCGTAGCTAAAAGACGTCCTGAATGAATAGTGGGTATAAAAGTATTTAGTAAATAATTTTATTTGAATAAAGATAATTTTGGTGTTGAATGTTCTTAATTAACCTCTTTTTAAATATTTAATTTACTAATTGCTTCAGGCAAGTCCCCGGAGAGCGTGTCGACCATGATCGAGAGCAGCATCTACTGCGCCAAGATTAGGGACCTCAGGCCGAAGATCACCAACGAGATTCTCGCCATCATGTATGTATTGAACCTAAAATTTATCAACTTTATTGTTTTTTTTTTAAATTTTTATCTATGAAAGCATTGGCATTTCCCAATATGTCTAATGCTGTAATCGAAGTTTATAAAAAATCTTTATTTAGAACTTCTAAATCTAGTAAGTATATAACATAATAGATAATTGTATAAATAAACAAAATGTGTCCTGGAAAACGGAAGGGATTAAATGCTCTTGCTGATTTTATTGTCCGTGGATAGTCTCTCGCCGTGATGATGTATGTACCCGTTAATGGCGCATTCCTAGCGATAGCTTAGTAATAGATGCCTAGTCTAGGAATAACCAGGCTTCCATCAAAGTGGGCCGACGATCTGGTAAAGGTTGCGGGTAGCTGTTAAAAGCGAGCAGCACAAAACCGGGCGTTGTGGAGATTCTTGGGGAAGGTCTTTGTCCAACAGTAGACGTCTTTTGGCTAAGATGATGATGATAGGTATTTTGTTAATATAGAGAGTCCCTTGAGCAACGCAACATACTGAACATCGACCCTGAAGAGCTGACGAAGATGCGACGCCGCTCCATGGAGTTCTGCAATCGGTTCAACCGCATCTACCTCTACCAGCTGCACCGGCAGGTGAGTGAGGGTGAATCTTCGGATACCTATGTATGCATTGTCATCGAGATAGAGCATTTTTAGACAAAGAGGCGTGTGCTTATGCTTATGAGATTGACCGGAGCATTTCGCCGTAACGTAACATGTTCGATGCGAGCATTCGCATGGTCAGTACAGTGAGCCGAGCCGCTCGCCACTCGCCGCTCGCTCCGCCCTGTCTGTCAGTCAGCAATGATGTATCAAACTCGTCGCGAGCGGTACCTTAGAGTCAATTCACACTTAAGCGTGTGGTCGGCTGTAAAAGAACTGTCAAACCATTAGCTTTATCTATATTAGGTAATGCATGGTATCGCTTGAAAGAATCGGGCTGGACGCGCTGACCGGCGGGTGGCGGCGGCAGTTTGCGCGGCGCGACAAGCACGCCACGGAGAATTGCGTTCGCCGCCGCGAATAGTGTAGACGTGGAGCTAGATGCCTACTACATAATATTGTCAGAGAAAGAGATGGCAATTCTGATCTCGACTTTCGGCAATACAGGAGATCGAGAACTAGGTCTAGGACGACACGGCGTAACAATCGAGCTTCATTGCAAGCCATGGCATCTTAGATATGGCAGCATATTAGAAACAATTTAAGGAAGGACTACTTTGAAAACTTTTGATAAATATATAACTACCTTACCTACTAAAACTACTTATTTGATACCAACTAAAATTAATAAAAAATAAATACCTAGTTACCGTCAGAATCTGGAAAGTGCTGTTTTATTTGTTCCCATAATTTTTCTAACAACATTTTTGAACTTATGTTGCAGGTGGCTAGACTTCCAAATTGCTGGTCTACTCAGAATTTCTGCAATTAAAGTTTCAATCTCCATTTTCGCGCAAAAAAAGCTAAATTATTTTAAATAGGATTCGCTCTGGCGGCGGTAGTCGCCGCGTTTACCGCTCGGCTCCGTGGCGTGCGCCGTCATTTGTTTTGGTCGCTGGTCGCGCCGCGCGATTCGCTCGGGCAAATTCGTCGGTCGCTTCGCTAGTCGCCGCTGCGCGTGGCTTGCCTGTAGGGTTGCCACCTTTTTTCAGGACGAATAAAGTATTTTTCATTTTGTTAGTACAAAAATAAAGTACATAGCATAAAAAAGAGTATTTATTTATTTGTCCTTAAAAATGTATTTTTTGTTGCTCTTTGCGACATTTAACAAATATTTTGTACCAGTTTATTTTGTCTCATAATTACTCAACCAGT
>CAUJAO010000487.1:0-11432 GCA_963082485.1 Eudonia mercurella | reverse complement strand
GGTTTCCAAGCATATCAATTAAGTAATTCTTTTGTAATTTGAACAATAGTGTTTTTTGTGGTGTTTTCGAAAATAATTATGATCGAGTCAAAATTATACAATCGTGTATTTGAGCAAGCAAATTCAAGATAAAGACATGAATTTAACTATATCAACATTTCAGATTCGTGAGTCATATTATAGTCTTAAACTATTCGCCGAAAGTTGGTACATTTTTTCAGTGTACAGCAACACACAAAAGCGAACGACTAAAAACATACACGATATGTTGCGGCGCCATAACATTGTGTACAGTCACGAGCATTAACGTGTAAGCAATGTAACTCTTAATACAATGTAATAAGAGTCAAAACTAGACAAAAGTGTATACATATCAATGCTCTTGACTGTCACACATGCTGAGCAAAACAGTGATTTAAAAAACAAACAAAATAAATTTAAAAAAACAAAGTTACTTTTAGACCGTTATAACGGTAAAGATCATATTGCCGCGTATAGGAATAGCCATCCGGATAAATCACATTTCGCAAAACATTTAATTGACACCGGCCATTCCTTTGCGACAATAACAGTTATAATATTTTGCATGTTTGTAATAAAAGCTTTCGGTTGTGTGTATTGGAGCAATTAGAAATAATGAAACATAATAATGACAGTTATGCGCTGTTGAATCATTCAGTCATTCAACTTGAATGACCAAACAAATTTAGTTTCATCCCCATTATTACGTATTGTCGCGGGTACTACGTCACAAATGTCAAACGATGGCGCTTTATAAGGGGCCGGGAGCTGCGTAACCGTAACACCCGCCCGATCCTCTAAATGTCACTACACATTTACAGAATACACCAAACATGCACACTAGCTTAGGTCCAAGACACCGTACTCGTAGAACAAGGGTACGAAGAACCGGTTCACACGCGCTCTATACCAGGTACAGACATGTACCTGGGCGCTTCTCTCCTCCTCCACGGCCCGGTCTACCCGAGCCGAGGTCCGAGCCTTTAGAGGCGCCCTCGGGTGGTTCCGCCCCCGATCCGATCCGAACCCTTCGGAGAATCTAGTAGGGCACGGGGACGCGCACTAGTGCGCGATGCCGTTCCCTCTAGAAAACCTCCAAAGGTGATTCGTTTCACACGGCTTGAGGGACCCTTTACGTTCCTCGCCGCCCCCAAAAAAGCCCGGTGAAGCTGAAAATGCCGTCTGAGGCAATCAGCAAACTCTCTCAAAAAAAAAAAAAAAAGTAACCGTAACAGTCTGTGCGCAGCTCTCGACCAGTCAACAGCTCCTGAGGATGCCCCGTGGAGGGGCGAAACACGTGTCGGGTATCGGTGGTGGTGTGCGTGTTCGCTTGTATCCATTGTTACCTCCGCATGTGCATACTTGTTGCGGGCGGGAGGGCGGTGCATGCGTATTGCATCCAAGCCGGATAAACGAGTTAGCGGAATTAACACTAAATATTATTTCAATTAAGTACATTTTTTTGTACCATGGATTTCAGCAAAGTAACGCCTGATTCCATTAATTAAAAACAAAATGAGAACAAAAATTACAATTGATAACATTACAAATTAATTTATTGCTTACATTGAAAATACAAATCATTTATGAAAGACTAATAATAGTGACGCTTGCGGCGCGGGCCTAGTTTCTGCACTTATAACGACTACCACGTGACCCACGCCTTGGTCAACCCGAGCCGAGGTATTAATCTTTAGTGGTGCCATCGGGTTACTAGTAATTCCGATCTGACCGCCTCGGAGTATCTAGTAACCCTACTAGATTCGCCGGAAACACGCTTATTTCGTGATGACATCTCCTCCCCAACTTTACTCCACGATCCGATATGAACCCCTCGCAGAACGTAGTAGGACATGCACTAGTGCGTGAGTGATCCCGTTCCGTCTAGAAAATCTCTGCCGGTGATTGTTTCACACGGCTTGAGAAAACTTTTAAGTTTCTCGCCGCCCCCAAATAAGCCCGGTGAAGCTGAAAATGCCGTCTGAGGCAATCACAAACTCTCTTAGAAAGAAAGAAAAGACATTTATTGGAATCACATAAAAACAAACACAAATACAACATGTAACAAAAATAATAAAAAATAATAATGTGATATGATGCCTGTTGTGTGCACAGCTCAGTGTAAGCAGCAAGCGGGGCCTGCTGCACTGGTATTCTGCTGTACACAGTAGTGACATCATGGGACGAAACAGGAAAAAAACGCCAACTGAAATAGGATCTTCAAATCTGGCTCTTAAAAAAAACCCCAACTTTCTGACGATGTTCGAACAATACGGCTTGGGAAACCTTTCGTTTTTTGCTGCCTACAATAATCTAGTTATGCTATAAAGGCCATCGGCGGCCAACACCAATCTCTTTAAAAATAAAGTCTATAATCATGTCAAAATCAGGCCACTCATCGACTCTCTGGCAGTTTTTTTGTTCACATCAGCAATGCCTGGTAGTGAACGCAGCATCGCAATTCTAATGCTTCTCTATGCTGCATTAATAACTACTTTACCTATACTAAAATATTAGTATAATAATAAAGAGGAAAGCTTTGTATTTTATTTTGTTTGCAACGAATAAACTCAAAAACTACTGGACCGATTTAAAAAAAATCTTTCATTATTAGAATGCTACATTAGGGCTGAGTAACATAGGCTATATTAACAAAAAAAAAAAAAAGAAATGCGGTACAATGTCCGCCGGGTCAGCTAGTACTTAATAAAAACTAAGTTCAGCCATTCATTTAGCCACAGAGTGAGTGCTTACCCGTGCCCCACTGCAGTATGGGCTTGCCAGCCGGTGAGAACTTCACGATCCTGTGGTTGCAGTACCCGTCCGCGACGAAGAAGTCCCCGTTGGACAGCACCGCCACCGCGGTCGGCTTGCAGAAATGCTCGTCATCGTAGTTGGGGATGAACCTTCACAACAGATAGATCAATTTCACAATCGTTTGCTCGGTCGACTTGTAAATAGAATGTATTCATAATTGGCACCCACGGAAGCCTTAAAAATTATACCCATATTTGAAAAAAAAAAACACGGCCGCCATCTTGGATCTCGAAATAGATGTCAAGATGAAATGGATAGTGGTTTGGCCAGATACCGGATACCGGATATTCGGCAAGCTACGAGGCCGGAGCGCCGGATATCCGGCTACCGGATATTCGGCCCTTTATCGCGTTACATGACGCGATCAGTTTGATTTGAATATAGACTCGGTAAACAAGATCGGTAATATTCGGGCGCGTTTGAGTGTTATCGTACGTTTTCAAATGCGGAAAATTTAGTATTCATTCACCATAATTTGCCACTTGTTAATTTTGAGTAAGTACTAAACTAATTAATAAAACAAACATTTTTGACGTGCGATTATAAAAATAAATGGTGTCCATAACTTATTATGGTATAATTTCCAAAATAATTAGATTTTTTAAATTTTACTATCCGGTATCCGGCCGGATAGTGAAGACAAGGCCGGATGCCGGATAGTTACCGGATATCCGTTTCATCTCTAGATGTCATATTCATAATTGGCACCCACGAAAACTATAAAAACGATACATATATTGACTTTAATAAAAATAACGTCCGCCATCTTGGATCTCGAAATAAATGACATATTCTTAATTAGAACCTACGAAAATCTTAAAAACGAAACTCATATTGACTTTTTGAATTTTAAAACAGATGTCATTTATATAATCGGCACCCACAAAAAAGCGATAAGTACCCATATTGAATTTTTTAAAGTTTTCAAATACAAATAAATACAAATAGAGCCTCAGAATAATAACTAAGTACCGAGGATAAAGCTAATAAAAAAAGTTTTAGTCCCCGCCTTCTTGGACCTTTAAATATAGATGTCATAATTATTCATAAACAGCACCTCCGATTTCAATATGAAAATAAAAAAAACATTATAATAGTGTTTGTCATTAACCCCTATTACTTTGTTTCCTCCGAACAATATTTTATTAAGGCTGCAGGGATTGTATCCTGAGCAATGAAAAATTTAAAAAGGTAGAATGTGAGTTTGGATCGGCATTAACAGATATAGGCCTCTCCCCTTCCATTTTTGAAATTTTTTAAAAATTGTTAAATCAATGTTTATTTAATTTAATGTATTTGTAAGATATATTATACATATATTTTAACATTTGTGAGATCTACTCCATAAAACTTTAACTATACCAAATCTCAAACTCCTCCGTGCGCACCATTTGCTTAAAAAGGGATCCAAAGAATTTGCCCATGTAGATATTAATATATAGACAATAGTCAATTATTCAGAAAACATGTAACATTGAATACATACTTTTCACCCAACAGAAGTGCTGGTTTCTCCTTTTGGTTGGGAGTGAATTTGAACACTTGATGCAGAGCTACGTCTGTCACCCACACATTGCCATCTCCGTCGACAGTGATACCATGTGGCATGTAGAAACTACAAACAATGCAATATTAATATTATCACAAAATATTTTTGTGATCAGTGCCAATTAGGGTTCATTCCCGGGAAATCGTTGGGCTTTGTTCCCGGGAAATTAAGCTCGAGAAAAGTCGAAAACTCAAGAAATCATATTTGAGTCTATGAAATTATAAAATAAAACAATTTGCGTTTGCCGTTTGTTTTAAACGCGCGGCGGCCGGCGGCGTCGTTTTATACAATACAGTAATACATGACACACGTCCATTCGTGTTTCGACTCTAGCCGAGTTCAGACGGTTAAGATTACGAAGTGTAGTACAGGCAATTTTTTCGTGAATTACGTGATGAATTGAAAACAAACAGGTAAGTCTTTTCACTTTTATTGACATGGCTTTATTCATTTTATTTTTATCAAGATTAATAATCTCATTAAGATCTTAAATTTTACTAGGTATCTGTTCTTTTCTATTAATTTTCAATGAAATTTAAATACCTACTTAAAATAACTAACAATACATAATTATACTATATTACTTAACTTAAGATAAGAGATAAGCTAATTTTGTTGAAAAATGTCAATAAAAGTTTTATAATTATTTTGATACTTTTATTTGAGAGGAAAACCACTAAATTTGTTGATTAATCACATTATTGGAACCGAAAAAATATTCAAAAACATATGTAAATGTAAATTTCTTGACAACCCGAGAAGACCCGAGAATTTAAATTTGGCACTCTGATGAAAAATATTGAGCTCAGTGCACACACTGTTATAGGTTTCCCGCATACGATAATGTGAGTTGTTTTGAGATATATTATTGTTGGATAGTGGAACGCTAAACATATGTTTAGGGGTGTTTATATTCAAATATTGGAGCAATTTATCACTCAAAGTACCATTTGCGAATTTATGTAATAAGCAGAGATCCCGGATTTTTCGTTTATTCTCTAAACTATGAAATTTAAAATGCTGAAGACGATTGAGATAATCTGGAAGCAGACTCAATTCTGTTGGTATCACTTAAAGTTATACTACACTACAAGCCACTGTTATTCCACTGCAAAGCAAAGGCCTCCTTTTAATCTTTCTCTTATCTTTATCTTAAGCTATTATGGGACCAATCTTAAGTGAAGGTGTCCAGCTCATAGCTCCATCACTGTTGTTGCATAAAGAACCATGATGTGGCGGCTACAGTCTTACTTTAATAGTTTAGCTTAAAATATTATAGTTATGAAACATATAATTTATTAAATCAGTCATTACTTACAGATTCCTTCCCCACATGTCCACAACATCCCCTGAGTTATTAAAGACCAGAATAGTAGGCTGTGATATTGGAGGATCGCCTATAGCTTGGTAAATGTTCCGTTCTGAGAAGGTTGTAGCATCCCAGACATTGGTGGCACGGTGGAACACCACTATGTGACCAGCTCCATCCAAGGCTACACCGGAGACTTGGCCCAGTTGAACAGGCTCTGGCCAGTCTTTTACCCATTGCAGTGCTTGAAAATAGATTTTTATTAAGTCTTATTAATAGCTTAGTCAATACTGAAATCTTTATTATGGAAATACAAGCTACATATCATATCAATTTGACTTTTTTTGCTTTATACTGGTAATTAACTTACAATGATCAAGCTTTCCTAAGGCTGTGTTTATTTTGGTCTCCAATCTAACATCAGTGTAAAATTTATTTTCATAATATTCTCCTTCAGGGTACTGAACCTAATAATAACAAACATTAATATTTTTATTGTGTTTACTTAATGTTAAATGAAAACAATAAAATAAAAAAGACTGTACCTATGCAAGTTAAAAATTAAATAAGAGACAATCAACATCTGTCTTCCTGTGCCGACCCTGATATGGGTTCGAAATCTCAGGATAAACAATATCTAAAATAAACGAGATATAAAATCGAAAAAAAAATTAATTAAATATAGTATAATTAAGTAAAAATAACTTACTCGGCGTGCGTAAGAAATAGGAATAATATTGAAAAATACAGCCCATATTTTTATTGCGTCAACCAAGTAGCGCGGGTATTTCATTATTGAAGCGATAGTTCACCACTCACGTACACCGGTTCACAAGTAGCGATAAAATTCAAACATTAAATAAATCAACAAGTATTATTTTGCCCGCATATCAATTTTTAACACAAGTGCCTATGACATTTACCTGTGATGACGTATATTTCTGAAGTGTGAAGTGAGTCAGTCAAGCAAGTTGGATAACTAGTGATGACTTTACAACAGACTAATGGGTCAATTTCACGGTCAAACCGACCACAACCTTATCTTTATAGATTTATACTGGCAATGTATCAAATAATTATATTTCATCATCATCATCATCATCTCAGCCAAAGGACATCCACTGCTGGACAAAGGCCTCCCCCAAGGATCTCCACAACGACCGGTTTATATTTATATTTCATGCTTATATCAAATTAGAGATGAAAATTGCCTGAAAAGAAGAAGAAGAATTGATTGGAAAGAAATGGAAACTTTCCATTTCTTTCCTGAAAACTTAAAAACATTAAATAATATGCAAAAAAGAAATTTAACAACACTATTGCTAAATTACTGATTACATTTTTTTTTTTCCTTTAGTTGATGGCTTCGTGCGGTTAGCACATTTAGCCAGTGTCAAAGTAATTTTTCTTACAAGTTATAAATAAATAAACAATATTTCCATCTTGTATGATGATGATGAATGATAATAGAAATGAGAAGTGAGAAATGATATACCCCCCAACCCCTCGAGTATCTTAGTAAAGATGTGGAGCTTTACTAAGTCCTCGGGTGGACTTCTTGAGAGAATTTGAAAAGTGACGTTGCACTGTTTTGTTTCATTTGCCAACAATCATGCACACTCACGAACACTTAACGGTTAATAATCCACCATTACTTCACATTAATATTTATTTATTTATTTATTTATTTATTTATTTAACATAATTAAACGGGCGTAACCCTATTACATAATTATGAATAGTTAAGTGCATATAAACACAAATAGTAAGTATACTTAATCACTAGTTCACAAACAAATATCTATATTGTTTAAAAAATTCTTAAGGTTGTCCACAAACACGTCAAAATTCGGGTAAGACACAAGGAGTGCGTTAAGTGCCTGATGCATGCGACACAGCGGTGAATTCGCGCGCGCCACTGTGCGACACGGCGGAGGCGCAAACAGTCGATGCCTACGGCTGGATCGTGTTAAATTCTTATTTATGGATAGCACAAGGAAGTCTCCATATTCCTATATATTATTAGAAAAACGATCCGATCACTTTAATCTTTTTATTTCTCCTCAACATTCAATTGACAATCAACAACATTTTTCCAGTAACCCTAGTTACCTGTCAAAATAACAATAATAAAACTCAACGACAATAAACTAAAACCTCATCATCCCCTCTCAATTCGAAATTACCACAGAATAAGAATTGGTATAAATTAGGAAATTAATAATATAATAAGTATACTAAAACTAAAGTTAACATTGAAATCAAATAAAAATTAACTTACTGACTTACAATGTTTTTCAACAAAACACTTAAACAAAATAAAAGGTATTCATTCAAACTATTTTATCCCTCCGCAATGTTAGAACTTTATTAGTTTTAGATTAGTTATTATAACTCATAGACCTTATCTTAGTATATAAACCACATCATATTTTATAAATAGTACCGTATACAAACAAACTATTCAATTCAAAACTAGTTTTTGTACAAAATAGTTGTGCTTCTGTTTTCCCAAGGCCTTTGTTAAAATATCTGCTACATTTTCATTTGCGCTCACATATTTCACAATTATTTCTCGTTTACTAATTAAATCTTTGATAAAGTGGTATTTAATATCAATATGTTTTGACCTCTTACTATTTTCATTAGATTCCATTAATTTAATCGCACTTTGATTATCTACAAGTAACATTGAGTTTGAGAAACAATTAAAATCTTGTAACAATCCCTTTAAATAAACTAACTCTGTACAAGCTAGAGCTGCAGCTATATATTCAGCTTCGGCTGTTGATAAGGCGACAACGTTTTGTTTTTTACAGAACCAGGCCAACAAATTATTGCCAAAAAACACTACAGAACCACTCACACTTTTCCTATCAGTTTTGTCGCCAGCCCAGTCGGCGTCAGTATAGGCAACCAAAGAACAACAGCTACCCCGTGTATATACGAGAGATTTTGTCTTCGTTTGCTTAAGATACCGCAAAACACGCTTCGCTGCTTTCCACAGTGATGTAGTGGGCTTATCCAAAAATCTACTCAATAAAGATACTGCGAAACAAATATCAGGTCTACTTGAAGTAGCTAAGTATAAAAGAGAACCAATGAGTTCACGATATGGTATATCCAAGGTGATAGATTCATCATCATCCGTTGCGAAATTAACTTTCATTGGCGTCTCCGCACCTTTGCAATCTGTCATGTTAAATTTATCAAGTAATCTATTTATTGCTGATTCTTGAGAAATAGATATCGATTCTGGTGTTCTTACAATATCTAGTCCCAAGTAAGAACTTACCTCCCCAAGGTCCTTCACATTAAATTCAGTTTTCAAAAAAACATGCGCTTTATTTAGGTTTATTTCACTTTTTGACACTAAAATGATATCATCAACATATATTAGTAAAAATATATCTTCTAAAATATATAAACAAAAATCATGTTTTGATTGTATAAATCCTTTTTCAACTAAAAACCCATGTAGTCTTTCATTCCAGCATTTAAACGTCTTCCTTTAAAAAACCGTTTAAAAATGCCGTTGGAACATCTAATTGTTTCATATACATATCATTTTGTATTGCTTGGTTCAGCATCATTCTAATTGTGGGCATACGAGCTACTGGTGAATAAACATTAAATAATGTTTCTTCTTGAAATCCTTTTGCCACTAATCTGGCCTTTTTTGTACCATCCTTTTTTGTAACAAATAACCATTTCGTGTCAATAGCCCTTTTATCTCTAGGCAATTCCGATTCTTCCCAGATTCCCAAACTTTTTAGGGAACTTAATTCTTTGTCTATAGCATCTTGCCATTCTCGACCTCTTTCAACAGCTTCTTTGTATGAACCTGGATCACCTGTACACAAACAGTAGGCTACATGTGTTTCATAATCTTCTAATCTTTTCGGAGGCTTAACAATTCTGCCACTTCTTGTTTTTATCACGTGTTCAACGTCGCTTCTCTCATTTGTATTCTTTTCAGTACAATCCTCTTCTCTATCGTCATTATCCTGTTCGAGTTCAGTGCTCCTATTGTCATTTTCTCCGTTCCTTTCTGAAATACCAACCCTTAGCCATTCACATTTTTTATCAGTATGATTACTTTCGTTGTAAACAATATTATTTTCATCGAATCTCACATCTCGTGACACAATTATTTTGTTGTTTTTAGTATCCCATAAGCTATACTCTGTCCTGCTATATCCTACCATTCGGCATTCATGTGCTCTTTCTGAAAATTTATCAGGTTTAGGTAAAATGTATGCCCACGCTTTTGCACCAAAAGCACGAAGTTTGCTTAAGTCTCTAGTCCCATACAAAATTTCACATGGAGTTTTGAAATTAATAGCCATAGAGGTACAACGGTTTACCTGATAAGCTGCACATTTTACAGCTTCACCCCACAACTTTTTTGGTAGCTTAGTTTCAATAAGCATCGTTCTTGCTTTGTTATATAAACTGCGATTCATTCGCTCTGCGACGCCATTGCTGGCAGGTGAATATGGTAAACTATATTCCAAAGCTATTCCTTTCT
Source organism: Eudonia mercurella (assembly GCA_963082485.1). Taxonomy (NCBI): domain Eukaryota; kingdom Metazoa; phylum Arthropoda; class Insecta; order Lepidoptera; family Crambidae; genus Eudonia; species Eudonia mercurella. The sequence continues at coordinate 1,205 of CAUJAO010000487.1, read as the reverse complement.
GATTACAAAATTGACGTAGATTATTGCTAGTGTATTCACCTCCATTATCACACCTTATCCTCTTAACCGTTGTGTCAAATTCATTCTCGTATCGATGAATATAGTTGATAATATTTTCAACAGCTTCCGATTTCCTTTTTAACAAGAAAACTACACAAAAGTGCGAAAAATCGTCTATAATAGTCTGAAAATAAAATTCACCCTGTATTGTCGGAATGTTGGACGGGCCCGCTATATCACTGTGTAACAGTTCTAAGACTTGACGTGACCTAGGTCGCTCTAACGTTTTGAATGGTAGCCGTGTTGCCTTACCTGTCATGCACGCATTACAAACATTGTTGTTAAAAGGTAGCTGTAGCCTTTGTAAAGTTTTAGAGCTGGTATGTCCTAAACGTCTGTGCCACAACATGCCATTTGCTGAATGTATAACCGCCGCAACTACATCCTCCGTTAACATTTCACCCTGTAAAATATAAAGTTTACTATTATTATAAGCCCAGACAATGGACCCATTGTAAAAGGTAATTTTTGCATATTCATTTCTAAATATGATTTCGTTCGGTTTTTCCAGTAGTTTTCGAACAGAAAGTAGATTATAGGCTAAATTTGCCACTATAAGTCCCTCGACAGTAAACTTGACATTGCCACATTTTATCGGTAAATGGCCGCTTTCGTAAGCTATTAACTGTTCACCATTTGCTGTTTTAATTTTAATCGGATGATCTAAGTTTTTTATTTGTGTCAAAAATTGTCGATAATGATTAGATATAAAATTTTGCGATGCACCTGAATCTATTACAAAAGAAATTGATTGATTTAATGGAGCCTTACAAGACAAATTGAATTCCTCAACCATACAGCCCACTTCTTCTATAGTTTCTTCTTGCTCTTGGGCTATTGTTGCACTTGTTGAAAGGATACTGGTCAGTGATGCTGGCCAGCTGCAACATGCTGGCCAGTTGCAATCAACACTATCTTGACATAAGTTTAAATATTGTCTATGTTCTTAAAAGAAAGAGAATAGAACATATGTGTCTGTGTCATTGTGAATTGAGTCTCGTTGATAGCTTCTCATAGTAAACATGTTCTGAGTCTAGTTTTTATAAGTTTATTGTTATGTTGTTTATTTCGGTGTGTATATAATTAAATCATCTTTGGAACGCTCTCTTGTATTTCCTTTTACAGGTTATGGGCCCAGAGAGCGT
>CAUJAO010000486.1:0-120391 GCA_963082485.1 Eudonia mercurella | reverse complement strand
TACCGAGGAAGAAAATTGCCAGCAGTCAGTTTTTCTTGAGACAATCTAGTAATTTGTTGTTTTTATTATTTGTATATTTTATCGTATTCACAATCACTTGCACCAAGTGTTATATTATAATAATATTATTATCTGTTGATCTGTCATACATAATAAAACTATCTGAGTTTAAATTATAATGTATACTTTTCTTTTCCTTTCTATTTGTTAACTTATAAACACAGTAAGCCGTTTTTATCTAATTCCAATCAATATGCAAGATCATTATCTTAAATACTTGTAATAGCTTATAATTTATTCTGTACACATTCGGCAAAAAGTGGTCTCGTTTCACGGTGGGTCGAGGCGCGGGCGCGGGCGCGGGCGCGGGGCGGGGAGCGGGGCGGGGAGCGGGCCGGGGCGGGGCGGAGGGGATACAATAATGAGTTTTTTTACGCGCGCGTACTTGTCCGACGTGTAAGTCAGTTCAGTTTACACTCATCTGCATAATTGGACCGTGTTGTGCCAAAGGCTACCAATCCACACCACCCTTGTTCTGAGATATTTAAGTTTTAAGTTTGACATAAGTTATCTATTGTTTTTATTTAATTATGTCTTAAAAAGTTTCAACATTGTGAAGATGTGGAAGTATTGTTTTAGATTATGACATAAACAATCAATATATTAGGTAAAAAATTGAGAAAAATACATTTAACTCACTTGGTACATTCTGACAAAACATGATTTTTCATACGAATGGCAATTAGCAAATAAGTCCAAAAGGTACCAGTAACATTTTTCGGTACATTTGTTTTTTATTCATATTTTGGGGTTAAAAATACGCTATTGCCAATGATAAATCAATTATAAAGAAAATAAAATGCAATATAAAACAAATTACTGTATATTAAAAAAAAACAAATTCTAATTTCTAGACAACGTGACAGGCATAAAGAACATGAATAGAGCAAAGTAAACTTTACTAAATATATAGTTTAGTAAAGTTTACTTTGTTTTGTATTTATTATCATCAGTAAATATTTATTAATACAGTTTAACAGTCTATTACACACGAAATGGTTGAAATCAATATTACAATAAAAAATAGATTAAAGAATTAACAATTACATATATTTTTTACAAACCATAAAGAGAATGCAGTAAATACTCATTAGAAGACATTTGACGTATCAAAATGACCTTTGATAGTCAAATGACACAATATGTCACATATAATAATAATATGTCATGTTCATAATATCGAAAAGAAAACAACAAAAGAACAAAGTAAACTTTATTAAATATATTCACTTCTCATCAGAAAAATCGAAACACCTTGCAAGTTTATGTTTTGTAAGGATTATCAGAAAACTGTGTATATTTCGGTCAGTATAGGGCTTGTTATCAAACTTTCTTTGCTTTAATTCATTTCTTGAGAAGATTCCTTTGCGTTTTCTGCCTTTCTTGGGTCTTCCTTTTCTAGTATCAATGTCTTCATTTTCTATATCGTTCGTGTCCTGAGCACCATCTATCTCATTATCAGTACCATTCTCTACCTCATTACGTACTTCATTCTCTGCGCAAATATCTTTCTCAATTTGGTCTAAATCATTATGTTGTTCATTTCTTGGCTTTGAATGACTCTGTTTCTTGGTTTTCTTTTTTGGTATTGTTTTTCCAGGTACTTGGTTTATTACAGATTCGACATTGATTCTTTGAAAACTCCTTGGTCCTTCTTCAAAATCACTGCAGTCAGTTTCATCTTCGTCAATTTCGTAATTTGGGTCTTTTAATGAATCGTCGCTGTCAAAACCACCACCCACTAATACTTGAAATAGCTTCTTTGTTTCAGGTGACATAGACGGAACAGGAGACGCACATATCATTTTACTATTGGATGATAATAACTGATCTGTAATATCTGCAACCACCACCTTCGATAACGAACATGCATTAGGGTTCTTTTTGGATTTTGTTTCTTTAGGAGTAAGGGGTGAGTAAGCAGGTGCTTCTATGCTGCGCGGTTTGTTCTGCAGGAGCGGTCCAGGAGTAAGAGGTGAGTAAGCAGGTGCTTCGATGCTGGGGGGTTCATTCTGCGGGAGCAGTTCAGAAGGAAGAGGTGGGTAAGCAGGTGGTTCGATGCTGCGCGATTCTTTCTGCAGGTGCGGTCCAGGAGTAAGAGGTGAGTAAGCAGGTGCTTCGATGCTGGGGGGTTCATTCTGCAGGAGCAGTTCAGAAGTAAGAGGTGGGTAAGCAGGTGGGTAAGCAGGTGGTTCGATACTGCGCGGTTATTTCTGCAGGAGCGGTCCAGGAGTAAGAGGTGAGTAAGCAGATGCTTTGATGCTGCGCGGTTCGTTCTGCAGGAGCTGTTCAGAAGTAAGGGGTGAGTAAGCAGATGCTTCGATGCTGCGGGGTTCATTCTGCAGGAGCAGTCCAGGAGTAAGAGGCGAGTAAGCAGGTGGTTCGATGCTGCGCGGTTCGTTCTGCAGGAGCAGTCCAGGAGTAGGGGGTGAGTAAGCAGGCGAGTAAGGAGTTGTAGAAAAAGAAGCCGTGTTCAATACTTGCATGGGGCAGCTTTTATTTGTAGCAATATCAGATTGAACTTCAGCTTCGATACTTAAAATATCTTCGTATCCGCTGCACAAAGATGGACCTAAAGCAAGAAACAAATTATAAAATAGATAGGGTAGATAATGAGTGACACTCTTTCATAACATAAAAAATCACTAAAATAATATTATCAATTTTTTTATCTATTACTATTTTTATCAAGAATTTGTTACTTAATGTTTTGTCAATCTCCAATTTTTAGGCTTAAACAAGGTCCGAGGCCATTTTAATAGCATGTTAGCCGTATATTAAGCTGTTAAGATGTTACGCTATTAGACGATTGTAAATAAAGATTTTTAACAAACACGGGGGTCGACCGCCTAACTCTCTCGCTTTCGATCGCTTTGAAGGCGAGGCGAGGAGGAGGCGTCATCTTGTCATTTCGAAAGCAATATCGAAAGCTATATGCTATAGCTTTCGATATTATTTGATATTATATTTCGATATTATATTAGAAAGCGATGCGAGGGCCTCGCTTTCAAAGCGATTGAAAGCGAGAGCGTTAGGCGGTTGGGGGGACGGTTTGAGGTAGAACGGCACGCATCGGGCGGGAAATTTATTTATTTCAAGTTTTTGTTTTTTATACCCTTCGTAGAACAATTTATTTAAATAAGTATGTCTTATTTTATACACAAAAACATAGATAACACAATGTGACATATGAATTACTACGTCTATAGACCACTAAAAGATTTAATTATATTGTTCTACAAAGGGAATAAACAATAAATACTCGAAAAATTTAAATTTCCCGCCACATGCAAGACGTTTTACCTTAAACCTCTTAAACGCCGTTAAAGTGGGCTCAACTTTTTATGAATAACACGGAAATATGTTTCACGACGTTAGTTTTCATAATACAACAATACTGTCTATAATAATAAGGAGTTATTTGTAAATAAAAGCTTGATCAATAAAACTAGGCAGTACCTAAGGAGAAATGTGATTAGTAAGGTGATTAGGTACTTATTTTGTTGATACCGATTTCTTTGTGGAGACTCTTGTATAGCAATATGCCTATCTGGCGAATTTGGTATTATGTCTGAAAAAAAATTATGCACACTTAACAATTTGGATATTAAGTAACTTTCAACAAAGTATAGTACGAGTATGTACTACTTACCACTGTCATTGTCGGACGATTCATATCCTATAACTGCACCTTTAAGAACTCCGTAGTGTTTCATTTTTAAATTTGTAATTTAACTATTGAACAAGTCGGTTAACTTACGAAATACTGAAACAGCTGATGGATACGAGAACTGACAGCGCTGCTACAGTATTGCCAATATAAAAAAAAACAAAAGCTGCGTTCAATTTTGATATTTTTACACAGAAATTTATTAAATACATATATCTACATAAAACTATTAGCATCACCACTGCAAACTTAAAATATAAACAAAGAACTTCAAAGTTTTGAACGTAAATTCTTATTCACTGTTTTTTAAGCATTTAGGCGAAATATTATTATTTCAAATCCATATCAACCAAACTTCTTGGCACATTTTGGCATAATTGTTTTAATACAAAATTGTTTTATTACAAGAAACTTGTAATGCTTTGACTGAGACATTGATGAGAATTTTATTGCCAAAATATACCAAGTATTTTTGGCACCTTTTGGCAGAGTTATTTTAAAACAGAATTGTTATATTACAAGAAGCTTGGAATGTTTTGACTGATACATTGACGAGAATTTTATTGCCAAAATATACCAAGTATTTTTGGCACATTTTGGCAAAGTTATTTTAAAACAGAATTGTTATATTACAAGAAGCTTGGAATGTTTTGACTGATACATTGACGAGAATTTTATTGCCAAAATATACCAAGTATTTTTGGCACATTTTGGCAGAGTTATTCTGTTGCGAATTTTATTGCCAAAATATACCAAGTGCTTTTGGTACATTCGCGCAATATGTTTTGCAGCAAGAAGAGTTCCAAGCGGCATGTCGTGTATCGGCAAAAAAAAAACAAGTTTATTCATAATGTGGGTTGGTTCCGGCCTTCCTTTATTTTTTGATAACATTGGCTGTACATGTCAGATTGAAATCAAACTTAGCCACATGAAAATAGAGATAATTTCACGTTGGATAGTGTAAATAACTCAATTTTGGCCAAGTTGTGGATTGGTATGATCTGGCACAACACGGTCCAATTGATATACCTACTAACTAACACATAGATGTTACTACTCGTTGTTCGAGAAATTATCCTCAATTTGTATTTCATTTAAGTAATTGTCATTAACATTTTACCGAAATTGGTTTGATTGGGAAAGCATATTTACCAGTATTATGTGCATAACTTCTTATCGTATCTTTCATAAATTATTAAATGAAATAATTTTTAAACGACTTGTGTTTGCAGGCCGACTGCGCCTGGCCCGACGTGACAACGGAAATAAATAAAGTAACTACTTACGCAAATACAAGCTAAAGCCAAAGTAATTTTAACCCGTCTGAGAACAGATTTGTTTCTTTAATATTAATTGTCATCTACCTAATGTGTAGGTACCGGGTTGGCTGGAAGACATCTCTTCAGATAAGCTCACCTTTGTAAATGTCCTGTGTAACGTGTGTTTAAATGTAATTTCTTTGTACAATAAAGGATTAACTGTAGACTTATCTTAATTTTGTTATCATATTTTGTAATTTTGATTTTAAAAATCCGTCAAAGCCTAGGTGGACCATGATCCATGTCCTGTTTGAGAGTTCTCAGAATATGCCTTCTTGTAAGCAGGTCCCCAGACCAAAGATTTTGGAACCATTGTGGCCAGGCCAGGTGGGTTACTCTTGAAACACAATTGCAATAATCAATTTCCAATCCCAAATCTAAAAAATTCAAATGGCACTTTTAAAAGCGATAATAGCGCCACATTGGAATTAAATTGCGTGGAAATTTAGTGAACAAATTATTATCGAGATGGGGCGTTCCGAAATTGCGTAACTTATCCCAATATCGATACATATTAATCGCATTGGAATTGTATTGAGATTGAGTTTGCGTCAAGAGTAGCCTACCAGTAGCGCCTCAATTAGGTATTTCTTCAGTGCCGTTGGTGATTGTTTGATTTCACCGAAAAAACTGAATAAATAATAGTACCTACTATTTTTAGACGTCCTTACAAGGTTATTACCTACATGAAGAAATAATGTTAGAGATGTGACAAATTGACTATGAATATCGATTGATTAAACAATTTATTAAACTCATGAAAATTTAAGTCTTTTTACAGTTTATAACGAAGAAATTAATATATAAAATATATATAAAGAAGAAAATAGACGTGTTTTTTGTGTTTTTGATAAATGTATCACTAGGATAATGACTGTATTTCAATTGCAGACATCATAGCAGCGGTCACTTAAGCTTAGGCTTAACGAACTTAGATGTTTAAGCCTAATCGTGAATATAAAAACAAGTCAATAACAAACCTATTGACAGCTACTACTAGGCGGACTGTGGTAGGTACCTACTTACAACTACTTCTCAGACTACTATAAAGGATAACGAAACCTAAAAAAATACACTTTGACGTTTTGATGTCAGCTGCTACTTATCCACCGTTATCGACAATGGGTATCGCTTTATCGGTCATCGTCTAGATACGTACCTAACCTATGTCCTTCGAAAAGAATTCAATATAGGTAAGCAGATACAATGTCTTATTATTGGATAAATGATAGTTTTACTTGCTGTTTAATGATGGTGGTCTAGATTGGCGAGTAAACTGAATAGGCATACCTACCTACTTGCAAGATTATCAAGCTCATATTACTCTGCCTAAACCACATCATAGGTACTCAACGTAGATGACGTTAGTATTAGGTATACTAACCTACCTGTGTGTGTACACAAGAACAATGAAAGGTTGGCGGTTTCTACGAACAAGTGAGCTAGGCAAGCCCACTCACGTCGGTAGGTACTAGGTGCCGTGGTAAGTGCCTACTACTAAGCTTTTACTCGGTTAAATGAGAACCTGCCTTCACACTCTTGGGCATTAGCGTAGCGGCTCTCTCCGATTAACTCAGCAACACAGGCATATACTATAGATACTAGGCAGGTATAACAGTGGGGATGCAAGTACCGGGACACACGCAAGCCTTGTTGTTACTGTTTTGTGTTTTATCTACAATAATTCTAAGCCTACAATCATATTGTCAGCTTAACATTATGGTTAGTGCTTTGCTTTAGATTATTATGACAACTGACAACATAACTCTTAAGTCTACTTACAAGTTTCTCGAATCAAGATAAGTCGACAATGAACTTGATGCGAGTCGCTGAACCGCGTCAGCCGCTTGCGCCCAACTTTAACAATCCACAGGACTCCGATGCAAAAGTTGCAATGCAAAAAAACCACACAACTCGCGCCGCTCACCTCCCGGGCACTATCGGCGGGGCATCACATAAACTTCACCCGAACGACGGTGATATCACTCGTTTCAAGTGCGCATTGACTATTGAAAGAAGCGTTCTAATAGGATTTTAAATAAGAAAAAAAAGTTTGATTCGATCACGTCGATCCACGCGCCGGCGAGAGATGTTACGAGAGCGCGCGGGCGCAGGTCTCGGCGAACTGATCCGACCGGTGTGAAGTGCCGCGCGATCGTGATCGTGACCGGCGCACACCCCCGCACCGCCCGCCTTCTATCCCCGCTCAGCCCGCGACACACTTCACTCGTCATCCACCATCATCGTCGCCGGCGGCGGCGGCGGCGCCGACGCATTGCGGGGCACATGCGCGCACTTGCGGGTTCAATTTATTGAAAGCAACTGTATACTGGCGCCTGCGCTCCCGAGGAGGTCCGATCCTAGAGAAAGTAAAAAGATAGGGTAGGGTAGTAGGCGCGGTAGGGTTAGATAGAATACAAACAAAGACAATTCAATGTAGATTGTATAGGTATGTACTTTCCACGTAACAAACAAGTGCGGTAAGTACTGAACCACTCAGTACTGCTCAATGAAACTCATAATATAAATAATTATCTTAAAATCGAAAGAAGTATCACATAAATCGGTAACCTAGTTTTGGACTTATAGGTTGACAATGGTATGTGTATAAAAACAAATATACACGACGAATTGAGCACCTCCTTCTTTTCAGAAAGACGGTTTTAAAAAACCGACCATTTCTAAAATACCTATATATTATCAGAAATCCCTCGAATGTCTCTTTCGTACCACCCTTAAACATTCAATAACATAATTTTTATATTTAAATGTTAATTCTTTGTTTTAAATAGTTAATTACTAACATTTAATTTTATTATTATTAGTTATTTTACATTTTTAAGTTAGCCTCGCTAATTTTAACGTTTTTACTTATAGAACTTCTTAACTTTACCTAAAGTAAACGCAGCTATCAAGATTAAGCGGATACAGTACCTACACATCAATACTCCAAAAGCATATCTCTAGAGAGACATCAAGAGCTAAAACACCAACACAGCCAAATAATAAGTATAAACAAATGTTATTGTAAGTTTGTACAATTATTGTTCGTCGTTATCTATAGATAACGAAGTTTCTTTTCGAACCTTCGAAAAGGTGTAATACCCAGTAAATTTAATGTTAACTTATAGTAACAACAAAAAGGAAAAAAGGAGATCGAAATTAGAGATGTTATCGATATCAAAGATGATGACAACACTATTTTTGTGCACTTTTGTGCAATGTGTATAAATCGTTCCTTATAGGTATTTTCTTACGACACCTCTCTTTAATTCTTAATTTGTTACGTATTAGGGCATTAGGGCTTCCGTGCTTATTTCTTTTAATTTTAACTATAATATCTTGTGCCAAATAGCATGTCAATAGCGTTCAATGACCCGACTTTTATATCGAATGTTCGTGTCGCTTTTCGCATACAAAACTGACGCAACAACTATCGTTCAGTATCGTAGTAGAGGCTAAGCTGGGGGTGGTCAACAGTAATAATTACAAAAATAAACCAAATCAATTAAAAATGAAAAGGACATAGCTAAACTACTGTACTTACTTGTATTTCTCAGTAGCTAGCTCGTAAAATTCAAATATTCATTAATTATAGCACGTGTTATTTAAAAAAATTTAACTTGATTTTATATTTTTGAAAAGGAAAACACGTTCTGTTTTACGAAATATTTAGAAAATAAACCATTATATATATAATTATATCAAATAAAAATTTTCTTCCAAACTATTCGATTATAAGATAGTAATACACTGCAAGTTCAATTCCAACCATCTCTATACAAAAAAAGTCCGCCAGACGCATCAGACGTTGTTTGATCGAGCCCGCTGCCGCCCGCCGCGCCGCCCCGGCTGCTTCGTCCCACTCTACCCGATCCCATCTCTACCCGATTTAAAATTACCTAACTAAAAATCCCAACTCTACCCGATTTCATTCTTGCTTATAGAAAAAAGTAAGTGTACTTACAATTGAAACGAAAAATTTCATAAAATTTAGTTATCGAAAAAATTTTCAATTAATGATCACAGCGAGATTCTAGAATTTTATTTACAGAATATAATTGTAACAATTATTATATTATTATTACATACTACTAGGTTTAAACATTGCCAAGGCAGTCGCCCATACTTCATTGAGCCATGTCCTCTATTTTTGTGACATTTTTAATTTCTTATTCTTTTTTTTATATATATATATGGCATGTTTAAGATGAGCCGGGTGGAAAGGTTTCGACGACGACCACTAATAGATGGTCGAACCACGGGTGACAAAAAATGCGGTATTTACCGCATTTTTTTTTAAATCGGTCCAATAGTTTTTGACTTTATTCGTTGCAAACATACATACATACAAAATTACAAAGGATTCGTCTTAATAATATTGGTATAGATATAAATAGAAATATACTATAACAATTAATAACAGCAATAAAACAAATTACAATAACAACAAAATTAAAACAACTCGGAATTGCACTATAACTGGATTGCACTCTAGCACTACTCGTATTATTTATTGTTTATGTCATTTGATACTAGGCCGCCGGTGCTCCCTTGTATCAGTAATTATTTTATTCGTAATAATATTATTGGGTTCTGTATTCTGTACTGGTAATAATGAAAGTTTTAGAATCGGCCTTTTGATTATGCCGTTATTTTTACAGAGACAACCCTGATATATTCGTCCTCACCCGGGTGTACGTCTACAACTCTACCTAACGCCCATTTCCCGGGTGGGAGGTTTTCTTCTTTAACGAGTACAATACTGTCAATCTCAACATGTTTTGTTGGAGTTTTCCATTTTGACCGGACTTGTAATTGTTGTAGGTAATCTGATGACAATTTTTCCAAATTTCTTTATTCATGCACTGTATCATATGCCACCTAGTAGTCATATTGATGTGCTGTGGGTCTGTTTGCGGTCGGGATAAAAGAGAGTCTCCGATCAGGAAGTGTCTCGGGGTGAGGTAAATGTCGTCTCGGTTTTCAGCTAATGCCATTAAAGGCCGTGAGTTCAGACAAGCCTCAACCTGGTGTAATAAAGTTATAAACACCTCGTATGTGAGTTTCTGATCACCTATGACTCTTCTTAGATGGAATTTTAATCTATTGACCGCTGCCTCCCACAGTCCGCCTGCAGATGGATATGCAGGTGCGTTAAATGTCGTTAAACAAGTCACTGTTAAGTGTTTGTATGATCTCCTGATATTTTTTCCTGCGTAGACGGTTTGCTCCCACAAAATTGGTTCCATTGTACATGTGACTGGGAGTACCGCGACGTGCACAAAATCGACGAAATGTAGCTAAAGAACCAGGGGTGCTGAGATCAGACACAAGTTCTAAGTGAACCGCCTTGGTGGATAGACAAACAAAAACGGCTACATAACCCTTGTTAGTCTTCACTCCTCGTCCTTTGTTTAGCCAAATCACGAAGTGTCCAGTAAAATCAACTGTGTGTGAACGGGCGCGAGGGCGTAACCCTTGGCTTAGGTAAGTCTGCCATGATTTGTGATCGACTGTAGCCATTATGTCTCATACATTTTACACATTTACGCACTTCCGGTTTGACTGTTCGAAGCCCACTTATGGTACAGTATCTTTGTCTTAGATATGAAAGTGTGAGACTCGGTCAGCCGTGAAGGGTAGTGAGGTGTGCCTACTGAATGATGAGATGAGAGTTTTGAATTTTCTGAATAGAATCTGTATATACCGCATATTGAGGGTTCCACATAGTAGAAGCATACTCAACCTGGGATCTAACAAAACAATTATAAAGCAAAATCAGAGTTTTAGGATCTCGAAAATCAGTACTTTGATGAAAGATAAAGCCCAGCATTTTATACGCCTTACTTGTAATTTTGTTAATATGAGAAGAAAATGATAATTCGCAATCAAGTATCACTCCCAGGTCTCTAACCTCAGATACTCTTTTTAGTTGTTTATTGTTGAGTTGATAATAAAAAGTACTTGGCTTTCTTTTTCTGCTATAAGTTATGGTACAACATTTGTCTATATTTAGGAAAAGCCTGTTAATATTACAGAAATTACTGAGTTTAACTGAATCATCTTGTAACTTAATGCAATCATCAACTGATTTTACAATTGTGAATATTTTTGTGTCATCAGCAAATAGTAAAAAAATTGAGTTTTTGAAACAGGTAACAACATCATTAATTATAAAAATGTTAAAAAGCAGGGGTCCGAGATGAGAACCCTGGGGCACACCAGAAGAAATGGTATAAAATTTGAAATAAAGCCCTTAATGGTAACTGCTTGAGTTCTGTTACGAAGGTACGATTCCAACCACCTCAGAAGGTCACCATGTATACCGGCATACTCCATTTTTTTTACTAAAATAGAATGTGAAATTTTATCAAAACATTTTGAGTAGTCAGTATACACAGCGTCCACCTGGACACCCATGTAACCCATTTAATTTTTTTTCCGTGTATCGAGGAATAATAAACTTATTTAAATGTTGAAAATCTAATTTCAGTTGCCTCCAGGCTTCACTTATTTCGTTTGAAATGACGTCATCCCACGTAATACTTGTTACAAATTATTAATTTTTGACAAATTATTAATGTCCCGCGGGATGACTATCCCTGGTCTAATAAAGCTCTTAATGTAACAAAGGTACCATCCACTGCCCGTATTTTAACAGATAAAGTTGTTTTCTAAAGTTTACACAAACAACTTTACGCGAACATTTAAATGAAACAACTTTTACGGATCTACTCGCGTTTATTGATTTTTGATTTTGATTTTTTGATTGAATATGCAGTACTATTAGAGCATTGTCTAACATCTGGCTACCCTTTGTGGAATGACATTTACTACCTGCAAGTAGAGGGTGTCGCCATGGGGTCCCCTGATTTGCCCGTCGTCGCCGATATCTTTATGGAAGACTTCGAGGAGAGGGCCCTGAGCACAGTACCGGTAACCCCTAGGTTAGAACGGTACGTAGATGATACTTTCACTATCCTACCAACTGATAAAGTATCTGCCTTTCTAGATCATCTTAACTCCATACATCCAAAAATACAATTCACAATGGAGTTAGAGGCAGATAGTAAGCTAGCTTTCTTGGATACTTTAATCATCAGGAATCCGGACCATAGTTTGAGTCACACTGTGTATCGTAAAGTAACCCATACAGATATGTACCTCAATGGTGATTCTCACCACCATCCTAGTTGGCTACTGTAGGGAAATCTTTGTTTCAGAGAGCATGCGGCATCTGTGACACCCAACACCTGGCTGCTGAGCTTCAGCATGTCAAGCGCGTACTACAGAATAATAAACTGAAAGTACCACGGCTTCGTCACAGAAAGCGCAATAAACTAACCACAGTCGAGCGCCAACCTGCTGTACTTCCATATATGAAAGGTGTCACTGACAAGATTGGACATATCGCACATCCTCTAAAAAACTGTCATATTATGAAAAAACGAGTTTTGAGAAAAGCGCGGTTTTATTTTATTTTGTACATAAATAAGTTAGTGTTAACTTAATATTGGGGATATTTAGGTTTTTACAATTGTCACTAAAGTTAAATTTAATAAGCTTCTTTCAGAATTTAAAATCAAACGCTTTGATAAGATAATTATTTATTTATTAAAGAAAAAAATAAACATGTCCCATAATGCGACTCTTTTGCACATTATGTACGAACAGAACTTAGATAATAACACTTATTTTTAAACATACATAACAAGAGATATATTTATTATAAAATAACTAATTCTTTGGAATCATAAAGGAACTGATAGAATCACGTAAGTAATAATAATAATAAGTGAGTAATACAAGACAATAGGAATTATAGCTGGGTATAAAAACTAGAATAAAAATTTGGAATGTGATTATTTTCTACTAAAGCTAAGAGATCTCTCTTTTTGTTTTCTTTTATTTTAGGGCGGCATCTATAAGCTTTTTTAATTCTTATATTTTGTGCATTTATTTGCTTTCGTGTTATTTCGGTTACTTTAAAATCATCGTCTTTATAAGAATGTTTATAAAAAACTTTATTTGGTTCACCTTGGATCACCTTCAGTACTTTTATTTCACCAGTTTTCAAATTCTTTGCATTAAAGCCAATGTCGTCCGCTAAACTTTTCATGGAAAAAAAGTCTTTGAAGCTCATTTCGTTCACATGGTACGGCTTGCCTTTCTTTTTGGCGTTTTTAATTATTTGAGCATACTGGCTAGGAACATAAATAGGGCCAGACCTAAGACTCTTTTTAATAGCCTTTTCAATAGTCGAGTGAACTGAGTCACCCTCATTTTGGGTGTGGCCAGTAATGAGGTATTTGTGAGTTATAGATTTGATTTTGGTATACTTTAACAAAGCGAATATGTACATCGAAAATATAAATTTATTTTTCTGCTGTCCGCAGCAATTGTCTGAAAAGAATACGAATTCAATTCCAGGTCCATCATAATCTGCCATTATTTTGTCTATAAAATTAAGTACGCAAGTCCCAATTTCGTCTGCTCCTCTGTTAGCCTCTCCTTCATGCCATAAATAGCATTGAGTATTATCAGACCCAAGTTCACTTACAGTAAAATTTAGATTATTTAATTTGGATTTATAATAGAAGACAGAAACGTCTCCTTTTGGTGATTGAAGCACAGCCTGTAGATCATACACTGCAACAATGTAGTCAGTACCCACATTAGCTTTATCTCTATCTTTTTCAAGTCTAGAGAGATCTTTTTCCTCTAAGTGTGACGTGTACTTACTGCTCAATTTCTCTTTTGCAGAATTATCTGCATTTTCATAGCTTACACACAACTCGCACCGGTCTTTTTTAGGAATAAAGAAGCTTATGTTGAATTCTCTATTAAAAATTTTGGCGTACATTTCATAGTGTGCTGCTGGGACACCATGTTCTAAACACTGCTTTTTGTAGTCTGCATGTAGGTCTGCTATACATTTACCACCATCGATGAACTCACGGCTCGAATTTTTTCTGATGTAATGGCTTTCGATGCGTGGTATTGAATTTATGTGTACTCTGACAGATTGCTTAATGGCTTCATCAATTTTTTTATGAAGGCCATGTTTGCCTCTCTTATCTAACTCAACAAAACCTAATTCTCTCTTATTAAAAACTGTTCTTACAACTCTATCATTGATGTCTAATGTAGCCATGAAAAACTTTTTGCATACCCGTATTTGTTCATTATTCACATCAAAATAATAAGCGTTGTTGTAGCCGCGAGGATTTTGTTTTCCTGTAAAACGAACTGCAGGCACAATAGCTCTTGTGCAGTTGTTTATAAAATTTCGTTGTAAATTAATGTTCCCTAGGTCCCAATATTTAGTGAAAATTTTTCCCCTGTCGTCGTTGCCTATTTTTTCCGAACATTTCATTTTACAAGTACTTCCACATGGTGGTTTAATGGTACGTGCTGGAATAGTTTTTTTTGCTTTCGATCTCGAAACGTAGGACTGACCGGTATTACGTAATTTCTTTGCTTTGACACTTAGCCACTCATCAACTCTTGCTAGGCGTTTTTTACCTTTTTTTACATTACTATTCTCCTCTATTTCAGTCAAATTAATGTTGTGCTCAGCTACTTCATTTTGATTCTCCTGTGCAGATTGTTGGATTGGAAGTAGTGTAATGTTTTGGTCATCTTCTAACACTTGCGGGTTGTTAAAACCTGTTGATGTCGTTGGTACGGGCTCACTAAAAGACCTCGAAGAGCTTTTGCAAGAACTACTAGAAGAGCTAGACGAACTGCTAGAAGAACTACTTGAACAACTAGAAGATCGACTGGAAGAACTCTTGTAATTTGGATCCTTAACGGAATCGTCATCATCTTCCGAAAATGATTCTTTATCGTTTAGGGCAGTATCTACTGATTTTGAGGAGCCGTAACTGCAATGGGCGATCGGCTCATCATCTTTAAAACTTGCATTTTCAGCTGTTGACATTTCTGAAATAACACAATTAAGTTACAAATAAGTACCTACTAAAATAAAAACTGAAATAATATACAGAATTTGCATACAAACTTACTTAAACATTCAATTGGACAATTTTCTTCTAATGACTTGAGACTTTGCGAGCCTGATCTAATGACTTGGGCTTCTGTAACAAGTTAATTATTAAATATAATACGTAATTTTTGATAAATAATAATACTTAAACAAAAACAAAAATACTTAAAGTATAGTCTAAAAAAAAACAAAACAAAATCTTAAAAACTCACTTTAAAAAAAATGCAAATAAACATACCTAAACATTCATTTGGACAGTTAACTGTTATTTCGGTACATTCTGGTGCTTCATTGCCTGGTTTTAAGACTAGGTCTTCTGTAAAAAAATTAAGTTATTATTTCACTAATATTACACTATCTCCCTATTGAAAAATACTACAAGAAACTTAGTTTAAGTAATTCCTCATTTAAAATATTTTTGTACTTGCTAATGTACCTACAATTTTAAAAGCTCACCTGTGCGGTTTTTATCGCAATTTTCTTTATTTTCGATATTTCGATCGCTTATTAATTGCAGTAACTTTTTAGCGCGACTCTCTTTAAATCTCTCTGCCATTGTATACCCTTAAATCAAAAAGAAAATAAAATGCACAGTTATAATTAAATAAAAAAAGGAGTAGTATTACACTTTGCTATTTACTAAATCTGCACAAAATGGCCATAACTCATAATATGCCGGTATACCAATATTTTTTAAGGTAAAATGACAATGATAGAAATGTAAAAAATAGTCGTAAGCTATTTATGTCTGTTTTCTATTGGCGACGCATACAAAAATCTGAACTGAACTTAACATAATATACAACTATTTTCTACGCAGAATAAAACATAAACAAACGACAAAGGTGAGCAAAATAACGTCATAACCTATGATGTGATACTGTTTTACATTGCTATGTTAATATTTTTTAGGTTATGTGTGTATAAAAGAGTCCTATCATGTGATACGACTGTTTTTTACTCATAAATCTACAACAATTGCATAAAGACTTACCTTAAATAAAGGCCTAAGACAGCTTATGACGATTTTCACGAGCACTACTACACGTTCACCTGGTATAAGCAGCGATACGACACTGTTCGGGAGTGGGGCGCGCGCATTTTCGCTTCATAAAAAACTGTCACTTGCGCCATCTCTTGATAACTATTCACACTACAGTTATGGCGGTTTTTTTGATCGGTAGACATTAAAAAACCAAATTAACCTGTATATTTATGTCAATACTAGCTTTTTTTGTGTTATGACAGTTTTTTAGAGGATGTGCGATATATCGATATGTCCAATCAATTTTGTGTTTACGACCTTTCTTCCCAAAGGTATCGACCTTTGGGAAGAAAGGTCGTAAACACCAAAATCGCAACTTTACAGGAGACGCAAAAAACGTGACAAAAAAAAATTTGGCTCATAACTTTTTTGTTTTTATACGTATAATTATATTATTATATTATTCCAAAAACTGTTAAATCTTTGGTTTTAAACATACTTTACATAACATAACATATATAACATAACGCCATATACTTTGAATTTGAACAAGCCTCATAAGTTCAAAGTTAGCATGGAGTTACGACCTACAAAATTTAATGAAATGGTGGATACGCTTAGTCAGAAAACACCATGCGGCGTAACTGCTAACAAAATATGAAGTGCAGGTGTTATTAGTTAGTGATGTCCTAACATGTTTTGGCCTATAAGGCATACAAATGTAAGCCAGCATTGTTAAAATTATAAATAATAAAAATAAAAGAATCATTTTATGCCACTGACTTCAAAACATTCAAATAACAATAATATAATGTCAAATAAATATAATTCAATATAATCAATAAAAATAATACAAATTAAAAACGTAAAAACAATTAAGTACTTATAACAATATTAAAACATTCTTGATTATTATTATTAACGCTTAGTAGATCTAATTAAAAAAACTTACTTGTTGGTCAAAAATTCGTTAAGGTGATAGTAGCATTTTTCTACTAAAAAATCTTTCAATCTCTTTTTAAATAAATGTATATTTATGTATATCCTTTATGTCTCCTGGTAACTTATTTTATATGATTGACCCCATACCTTTTTATTAGCTTTATACCTTGCACGTAGACATTACAAGTAATGACGAAAACAGTGTCAGTTTTGTACTCCTTCTTTACACTCTGTTACCAAACAAATAAAAAAATACGTACATATAATAGTTATTTGTTATACAAGAGTGCAAAGTTGTTTTTTAACCGCGTGCTGAGGTATTCCTCGCAAGCTAAGGATTCTAAAATTGAATCACGAGCGCAGCAAGTGATTCAAAAATTAGAATCCTGAGCGTTAGCGAGGGAATCAAAAGAGCACGAGGTGAAAAATCTATGCACTCGAGTGCAACACGTAACTTTTCATCCCACCTCAGCGAGGAAATGACTAAATGCAAAAAAAACATTTATAATCACAAGATACTTTTATTTCAGTTTAGGTATTTACTACTACATTATGATAGGTAAGTATTTCAAAATAATCTTTAAATTATAACAAATAATTAAGAAAAATTTAAAGTAACGTTGCTACAGTTACTTAAGTTGAGTGTAATATTTTTGTTAGGTACTGTAATGTTGGTGTTAGTGACTTGTGTACTATTTTTCGGTAAACTATCTGTCATACTTAATAGTTGTACCGATTCATCGGATTCCCTTGGTGTAAATGTTGGCGAGAGAGGGCGATAGTTAGGTGTTTCGTAACGGCTCATTTTTGATGTAGAAGGGCCAGTCCATGGATCTGACTGAGGCTCTTTCAGTGTAATGGCTCCTACGATGCCTTTACATATTTTAGACTTATTTTGGATGGAATCCTCTATGTATCCCTCTACAACCGCATTGGACTTCCAGCCTCCATGGCGCTTAAGGGACAGGAGATCAGCTCCTGAATCGGCCAAAAGTGTGGCTGAAGTTCGTCGCAATAAATGACCCGTGTACAACAGGGGTTCTGGAAGTTCAATAAATGTTGCTATTTCTCGTCGGATACTACCAATTTTATTAGCACCCATAGGCTGTCTGACACACTTTCCATTGCGATATTGTAGAAAAAATCGATTGATTGGAGTGTTAGGCGGGCGTAAGGCTTGATATTTCTCAACAATTGTTACGTATTCCTTGCGAATGACGAAGTTGCGGTCTCTTTTTGTCTTTGTATTAGGTAAATTAATTAATAGTAGGTCATCTGAATGTTTCTCAATGTTTTTGACATTAAGTTGTGTTAGTTCATTAGTTCGACATGCTCCGTTTATACCAATAATAAGAACAACCTGTAACATAAAGAGTATTGTAGTAGATAAATTAATAAAATTGATATGCATGCATAATTATGCCTATCGACATCTACTAAGTACCTATTAGACTATGTTAAGTAGTTGATTAATATACTTAAGTAGATAGGTACTGAATGTGCAACTGACTTACTTTTGCCGCCAAATATACGGAATGAGGTGCTTCGTTAAGAAACTTTTCAATTTCAGATGCTGTGAAAACCTTCGATTTTTTTGGTTTATGAGCAGATGAGGCTCTTTTTAAAAATGCCACTAATTTAGGATAGGTGTCGATATGTATGCCTTTTTTCATCTTTATTGTTGCTTTTAGCATTGAATACGTACTCCATAGAGTGCTAGTGATTTCTTGGTCTTGGATAATTCAATAAAATATGCCAGCAAAACGTTTTCTGAGAAAGTTTTGGCTTCTTTAGCTAGTCGCCACGTGTTAAACATATCGTACTGTTTCAAATACTTCTAGCACAGATTAGGTAATAGTTACTTCGTACTTCTAGTGTGATTGTTGAGGGAGAAAGATCATTTGCGCATTATTAACAGTTTCAGTCAATTCTGTTGGCGTCAAATAAACTTCCTCGTTGCTAGAATCACTCATTTTAGGTTTTTCACTTGTTCTCAAGTTTCTTGTTTTTAAGGTTTTAACAATATGACGTGAAAAGAAAATGGCACGCGCAAAGCAAATTAAAAAAAAGTACACCAAGAAGGTTTCCAGTCTGAGTTTTTAACAAATTAAAAAGGTTGTATGATAAATTCGGCACCATGAAGGTAGAAGTAAATAGGTTTAATTATGTTTTAATTTCACATGTTCTAAATTCAATTAACTTTATCCTCTAGCGGATAAAATCGGCTTTTGCACTCAGATATCGAAGAGCAAAAATACTCTTTCCGAGATGGGGGGATGAAAAAGATTTTTCTTAATACTTAGAGACCTATTTAAAATTAATATTACAGTCTACAAATGTGATTTCTAATTGGCAACCATAAATGCTGTCAAATAGGTACGTTTATCTACACGCCACTATCAAGGGCTGTTATTATCACTTTGTTAAGAATGTCTGGAAGATGAGTAAAAAAATCAATTAGATTAACTCAAGTTGAAGATGGTCACAAAATAATAACCTTGTGCACACAGTTACCTCTATTGCCAGCAGTTCTGATTCCGGAACCTTATCTCGCTATACATGAAAAACCAGAATATAACGAATTTCAAAAGTATTTTAATAACCAGTGGATCCTCAAAATCACAAAGGACATTGTTAGCTGTTTTAAAGAAAAATTTCGATCAACGAATGGTGTAAAGGGGTGGCACCGGAGGATTAATACAAAATAACTGCGAAACCTTCACTCTTCCTGTTTATTCAGCTGTTTAAAAAAAGCATATGTTATATAATACCTAAACCTACTCCATATATAATACCACATGTCTCTAATACCTAAACTCTATATCTAATGTTTGTTTCTCCATATCTTTTGCTTATTGTTAATATTAGTTATTTACTCTAAATCCAAATACTAATTAAGTATATTGTTATCAACCACTTTGTCATATTATTCCTTTGTCTATTAATTATCTCATGTACCTAATTATAAGCTTATCTTTATTTTCTCAAAGACCTTTGTACTTTAGTTACAACTAATTAAGTAATCATTATTTCCCTAAGTTGTTATTGTTTACCTTTCTCAAGACTCTTGTGTTATATAATATCCGAGTCCCTATTGTGTCAGTTAGTTCGATCAGTTCAGTCAGTTCAGACAAATCACATAGTTCGGTCCTATATCGTAATTATAATACATCACATGTAAACTTTCAAGATATCAAATAAATATATTTTATTTTTAAATAAGTTATTCCACCGACCACATAACAAATTTGGCGCAGTCGGTAGGATCGCGAGTGCAAGACAAAGTGAAACGCGTTTCCCTCAGGAACCAAATCGCCTTACAGAAAACGCGGTAGCCGAAGGCTTTTAAGTGAACTTTGCCGAGCCTAAGCTATGAAGCTCAGCGCGATTCAGATATACTTATTGTGGTAAGTGGCTGATCTTATTTGCTCTGTTTCCATATCCTAATTCCATTCCAAGATAATTTTATTTTCTATATCCTTACTCTTACTATATCCAATTACATATTGTTGTATATATATAACTCTATATATATTTTTTTTATAAAAATTTACTATGTCTAATCCAAGCGTAGATACCAAGGTAGTAACCACAGAGGTTCAATTGCAAACTCTCCTACAATTAATTCCAGATTTCAATACAAATGACGCGTCACAAGTGTATCGGTTCATTCGTTCGTGCGAATCTGCGTTTAACATTGCCAATATTTCACAACACGAAATCTTACTAGTTTACGCTCTGAACAAAATAACAGGCCTCTCTTCGTCCGATGTACATAGCAGACAGTATAGTAGTTGGTCCGAATTAAAAACCTTTCTAATTCAAAAGTTTTCACAAACAAAAACATTGGCACACTTAAATCTAGAACTTCAAGCTATGTTCCAAAAGCCAAACGAGACCGTTACAGAATACTTCCATAGAATTGACCTATGCCGAAATAAAATCTTAGAGAAACTATCTGCAGAGATTAAAGATAATTCGTTATTCGGCCGTAGAATAACCACAGAAGAAACCGCGTTGAACGTCTTCATTAATGGATTAAACTCCGATATAGGCGTTATGTTGCGAACAAAGCAGCTCACGAATCTATGCGACGCCGGGAACTTTGCTATGCAAGAAGAAAAGATCCGTAAGATGAATTCCGCGAGACAATTTTTATACTCCGGTACAAAAACTACTTACAACACAACAAGATACTTTTATTTCAGTTTAGGTATTTACTACTACATTATGATAGGTAAGTATTTCAAAATAATCTTTAAATTATAACAAATAATTAAGAAAAATTTAAAGTAACGTTGCTACAGTTACTTAAGTTGAGTGTAATATTTTTGTTAGGTACTGTAATGTTGGTGTTAGTGACTTGTGTACTATTTTTCGGTAAACTATCTGTCATACTTAATAGTTGTACCGATTCATCGGATTCCCTTGGTGTAAATGTTGGCGAGAGAGGGCGATAGTTAGGTGTTTCGTAACGGCTCATTTTTGATGTAGAAGGGCCAGTCCATGGATCTGACTGAGGCTCTTTCAGTGTAATGGCTCCTACGATGCCTTTACATATTTTAGACTTATTTTGGATGGAATCCTCTATGTATCCCTCTACAACCGCATTGGACTTCCAGCCTCCATGGCGCTTAAGGGACAGGAGATCAGCTCCTGAATCGGCCAAAAGTGTGGCTGAAGTTCGTCGCAATAAATGACCCGTGTACAACAGGGGTTCTGGAAGTTCAATAAATGTTGCTATTTCTCGTCGGATACTACCAATTTTATTAGCACCCATAGGCTGTCTGACACACTTTCCATTGCGATATTGTAGAAAAAATCGATTGATTGGAGTGTTAGGCGGGCGTAAGGCTTGATATTTCTCAACAATTGTTACGTATTCCTTGCGAATGACGAAGTTGCGGTCTCTTTTTGTCTTTGTATTAGGTAAATTAATTAATAGTAGGTCATCTGAATGTTTCTCAATGTTTTTGACATTAAGTTGTGTTAGTTCATTAGTTCGACATGCTCCGTTTATACCAATAATAAGAACAACCTGTAACATAAAGAGTATTGTAGTAGATAAATTAATAAAATTGATATGCATGCATAATTATGCCTATCGACATCTACTAAGTACCTATTAGACTATGTTAAGTAGTTGATTAATATACTTAAGTAGATAGGTACTGAATGTGCAACTGACTTACTTTTGCCGCCAAATATACGGAATGAGGTGCTTCGTTAAGAAACTTTTCAATTTCAGATGCTGTGAAAACCTTCGATTTTTTTGGTTTATGAGCAGATGAGGCTCTTTTTAAAAATGCCACTAATTTAGGATAGGTGTCGATATGTATGCCTTTTTTCATCTTTATTGTTGCTTTTAGCATTGAATACGTACTCCATAGAGTACTAGTGATTTCTTGGTCTTGGATAATTCAATAAAATATGCCAGCAAAACGTTTTCTGAGAAAGTTTTGGCTTCTTTAGCTAGTCGCCACGTGTTAAACATATCGTACTGTTTCAAATACTTCTAGCACAGATTAGGTAATAGTTACTTCGTACTTCTAGTGTGATTGTTGAGGGAGAAAGATCATTTGCGCATTATTAACAGTTTCAGTCAATTCTGTTGTCGTCAAATAAACTTCCTCGTTGCTAGAATCACTCATTTTAGGTTTTTCACTTGTTCTCAAGTTTCTTGTTTTTAAGGTTTTAACAATATGACGTGAAAAGAAAATGGCACGCGCAAAGCAAATTAAAAAAAAGTACACCAAGAAGGTTTCCAGTCTGAGTTTTTAACAAATTAAAAAGGTTGTATGATAAATTCGGCACCATGAAGGTAGAAGTAAATAGGTTTAATTATGTTTTAATTTCACATGTTCTAAATTCAATTAACTTTATCCTCTAGCGGATAAAATCGGCTTTTGCACTCAGATATCGAAGAGCAAAAATACTCTTTCCGAGATGGGGGGATGAAAAAGATTTTTCTTAATACTTAGAGACCTATTTAAAATTAATATTACAGTCTACAAATGTGATTTCTAATTGGCAACCATAAATGCTGTCAAATAGGTACGTTTATCTACACGCCACTATCAAGGGCTGTTATTATCACTTTGTTAAGAATGTCTGGAAGATGAGTAAAAAAATCAATTAGATTAACTCAAGTTGAAGATGGTCACAAAATAATAACCTTGTGCACACAGTTACCTCTATTGCCAGCAGTTCTGATTCCGGAACCTTATCTCGCTATACATGAAAAACCAGAATATAACGAATTTCAAAAGTATTTTAATAACCAGTGGATCCTCAAAATCACAAAGGACATTGTTAGCTGTTTTAAAGAAAAATTTCGATCAACGAATGGTGTAAAGGGGTGGCACCGGAGGATTAATACAAAATAACTGCGAAACCTTCACTCTTCCTGTTTATTCAGCTGTTTAAAAAAAGCATATGTTATATAATACCTAAACCTACTCCATATATAATACCACATGTCTCTAATACCTAAACTCTATATCTAATGTTTGTTTCTCCATATCTTTTGCTTATTGTTAATATTAGTTATTTACTCTAAATCCAAATACTAATTAAGTATATTGTTATCAACCACTTTGTCATATTATTCCTTTGTCTATTAATTATCTCATGTACCTAATTATAAGCTTATCTTTATTTTCTCAAAGACCTTTGTACTTTAGTTACAACTAATTAAGTAATCATTATTTCCCTAAGTTGTTATTGTTTACCTTTCTCAAGACTCTTGTGTTATATAATATCCGAGTCCCTATTGTGTCAGTTAGTTCGATCAGTTCAGTCAGTTCAGACAAATCACATAGTTCGGTCCTATATCGTAATTATAATACATCACATGTAAACTTTCAAGATATCAAATAAATATATTTTATTTTTAAATAAGTTATTCCACCGACCACATAACAAATTTGGCGCAGTCGGTAGGATCGCGAGTGCAAGACAAAGTGAAACGCGTTTCCCTCAGGAACCAAATCGCCTTACAGAAAACGCGGTAGCCGAAGGCTTTTAAGTGAACTTTGCCGAGCCTAAGCTATGAAGCTCAGCGCGATTCAGATATACTTATTGTGGTAAGTGGCTGATCTTATTTGCTCTGTTTCCATATCCTAATTCCATTCCAAGATAATTTTATTTTCTATATCCTTACTCTTACTATATCCAATTACATATTGTTGTATATATATAACTCTATATATATTTTTTTTATAAAAATTTACTATGTCTAATCCAAGCGTAGATACCAAGGTAGTAACCACAGAGGTTCAATTGCAAACTCTCCTACAATTAATTCCAGATTTCAATACAAATGACGCGTCACAAGTGTATCGGTTCATTCGTTCGTGCGAATCTGCGTTTAACATTGCCAATATTTCACAACACGAAATCTTACTAGTTTACGCTCTGAACAAAATAACAGGCCTCTCTTCGTCCGATGTACATAGCAGACAGTATAGTAGTTGGTCCGAATTAAAAACCTTTCTAATTCAAAAGTTTTCACAAACAAAAACATTGGCACACTTAAATCTAGAACTTCAAGCTATGTTCCAAAAGCCAAACGAGACCGTTACAGAATACTTCCATAGAATTGACCTATGCCGAAATAAAATCTTAGAGAAACTATCTGCAGAGATTAAAGATAATTCGTTATTCGGCCGTAGAATAACCACAGAAGAAACCGCGTTGAACGTCTTCATTAATGGATTAAACTCCGATATAGGCGTTATGTTGCGAACAAAGCAGCTCACGAATCTATGCGACGCCGGGAACTTTGCTATGCAAGAAGAAAAGATCCGTAAGATGAATTCCGCGAGACAATTTTTATACTCCGGTACAAAAACTACTTACAACACAACAAGATACTTTTATTTCAGTTTAGGTATTTACTACTACATTATGATAGGTAAGTATTTCAAAATAATCTTTAAATTATAACAAATAATTAAGAAAAATTTAAAGTAACGTTGCTACAGTTACTTAAGTTGAGTGTAATATTTTTGTTAGGTACTGTAATGTTGGTGTTAGTGACTTGTGTACTATTTTTCGGTAAACTATCTGTCATACTTAATAGTTGTACCGATTCATCGGATTCCCTTGGTGTAAATGTTGGCGAGAGAGGGCGATAGTTAGGTGTTTCGTAACGGCTCATTTTTGATGTAGAAGGGCCAGTCCATGGATCTGACTGAGGCTCTTTCAGTGTAATGGCTCCTACGATGCCTTTACATATTTTAGACTTATTTTGGATGGAATCCTCTATGTATCCCTCTACAACCGCATTGGACTTCCAGCCTCCATGGCGCTTAAGGGACAGGAGATCAGCTCCTGAATCGGCCAAAAGTGTGGCTGAAGTTCGTCGCAATAAATGACCCGTGTACAACAGGGGTTCTGGAAGTTCAATAAATGTTGCTATTTCTCGTCGGATACTACCAATTTTATTAGCACCCATAGGCTGTCTGACACACTTTCCATTGCGATATTGTAGAAAAAATCGATTGATTGGAGTGTTAGGCGGGCGTAAGGCTTGATATTTCTCAACAATTGTTACGTATTCCTTGCGAATGACGAAGTTGCGGTCTCTTTTTGTCTTTGTATTAGGTAAATTAATTAATAGTAGGTCATCTGAATGTTTCTCAATGTTTTTGACATTAAGTTGTGTTAGTTCATTAGTTCGACATGCTCCGTTTATACCAATAATAAGAACAACCTGTAACATAAAGAGTATTGTAGTAGATAAATTAATAAAATTGATATGCATGCATAATTATGCCTATCGACATCTACTAAGTACCTATTAGACTATGTTAAGTAGTTGATTAATATACTTAAGTAGATAGGTACTGAATGTGCAACTGACTTACTTTTGCCGCCAAATATACGGAATGAGGTGCTTCGTTAAGAAACTTTTCAATTTCAGATGCTGTGAAAACCTTCGATTTTTTTGGTTTATGAGCAGATGAGGCTCTTTTTAAAAATGCCACTAATTTAGGATAGTTGTCGATATGTATGCCTTTTTTCATCTTTATTGTTGCTTTTAGCATTGAATACGTACTCCATAGAGTGCTAGTGATTTCTTGGTCTTGGATAATTCAATAAAATATGCCAGCAAAACGTTTTCTGAGAAAGTTTTGGCTTCTTTAGCTAGTCGCCACGTGTTAAACATATCGTACTGTTTCAAATACTTCTAGCACAGATTAGGTAATAGTTACTTCGTACTTCTAGTGTGATTGTTGAGGGAGAAAGATCATTTGCGCATTATTAACAGTTTCAGTCAATTCTGTTGGCGTCAAATAAACTTCCTCGTTGCTAGAATCACTCATTTTAGGTTTTTCACTTGTTCTCAAGTTTCTTGTTTTTAAGGTTTTAACAATATGACGTGAAAAGAAAATGGCACGCGCAAAGCAAATTAAAAAAAAGTACACCAAGAAGGTTTCCAGTCTGAGTTTTTAACAAATTAAAAAGGTTGTATGATAAATTCGGCACCATGAAGGTAGAAGTAAATAGGTTTAATTATGTTTTAATTTCACATGTTCTAAATTCAATTAACTTTATCCTCTAGCGGATAAAATCGGCTTTTGCACTCAGATATCGAAGAGCAAAAATACTCTTTCCGAGATGGGGGGATGAAAAAGATTTTTCTTAATACTTAGAGACCTATTTAAAATTAATATTACAGTCTACAAATGTGATTTCTAATTGGCAACCATAAATGCTGTCAAATAGGTACGTTTATCTACACGCCACTATCAAGGGCTGTTATTATCACTTTGTTAAGAATGTCTGGAAGATGAGTAAAAAAATCAATTAGATTAACTCAAGTTGAAGATGGTCACAAAATAATAACCTTGTGCACACAGTTACCTCTATTGCCAGCAGTTCTGATTCCGGAACCTTATCTCGCTATACATGAAAAACCAGAATATAACGAATTTCAAAAGTATTTTAATAACCAGTGGATCCTCAAAATCACAAAGGACATTGTTAGCTGTTTTAAAGAAAAATTTCGATCAACGAATGGTGTAAAGGGGTGGCACCGGAGGATTAATACAAAATAACTGCGAAACCTTCACTCTTCCTGTTTATTCAGCTGTTTAAAAAAAGCATATGTTATATAATACCTAAACCTACTCCATATATAATACCACATGTCTCTAATACCTAAACTCTATATCTAATGTTTGTTTCTCCATATCTTTTGCTTATTGTTAATATTAGTTATTTACTCTAAATCCAAATACTAATTAAGTATATTGTTATCAACCACTTTGTCATATTATTCCTTTGTCTATTAATTATCTCATGTACCTAATTATAAGCTTATCTTTATTTTCTCAAAGACCTTTGTACTTTAGTTACAACTAATTAAGTAATCATTATTTCCCTAAGTTGTTAT
Organism: Eudonia mercurella; assembly: GCA_963082485.1. Taxonomy (NCBI): domain Eukaryota; kingdom Metazoa; phylum Arthropoda; class Insecta; order Lepidoptera; family Crambidae; genus Eudonia; species Eudonia mercurella. The sequence continues at coordinate 93,001 of CAUJAO010000486.1, read as the reverse complement.
TGTTTACCTTTCTCAAGACTCTTGTGTTATATAATATCCGAGTCCCTATTGTGTCAGTTAGTTCGATCAGTTCAGTCAGTTCAGACAAATCACATAGTTCGGTCCTATATCGTAATTATAATACATCACATGTAAACTTTCAAGATATCAAATAAATATATTTTATTTTTAAATAAGTTATTCCACCGACCACATAACAAATTTGGCGCAGTCGGTAGGATCGCGAGTGCAAGACAAAGTGAAACGCGTTTCCCTCAGGAACCAAATCGCCTTACAGAAAACGCGGTAGCCGAAGGCTTTTAAGTGAACTTTGCCGAGCCTAAGCTATGAAGCTCAGCGCGATTCAGATATACTTATTGTGGTAAGTGGCTGATCTTATTTGCTCTGTTTCCATATCCTAATTCCATTCCAAGATAATTTTATTTTCTATATCCTTACTCTTACTATATCCAATTACATATTGTTGTATATATATAACTCTATATATATTTTTTTTATAAAAATTTACTATGTCTAATCCAAGCGTAGATACCAAGGTAGTAACCACAGAGGTTCAATTGCAAACTCTCCTACAATTAATTCCAGATTTCAATACAAATGACGCGTCACAAGTGTATCGGTTCATTCGTTCGTGCGAATCTGCGTTTAACATTGCCAATATTTCACAACACGAAATCTTACTAGTTTACGCTCTGAACAAAATAACAGGCCTCTCTTCGTCCGATGTACATAGCAGACAGTATAGTAGTTGGTCCGAATTAAAAACCTTTCTAATTCAAAAGTTTTCACAAACAAAAACATTGGCACACTTAAATCTAGAACTTCAAGCTATGTTCCAAAAGCCAAACGAGACCGTTACAGAATACTTCCATAGAATTGACCTATGCCGAAATAAAATCTTAGAGAAACTATCTGCAGAGATTAAAGATAATTCGTTATTCGGCCGTAGAATAACCACAGAAGAAACCGCGTTGAACGTCTTCATTAATGGATTAAACTCCGATATAGGCGTTATGTTGCGAACAAAGCAGCTCACGAATCTATGCGACGCCGGGAACTTTGCTATGCAAGAAGAAAAGATCCGTAAGATGAATTCCGCGAGACAATTTTTATACTCCGGTACAAAAACTACTTACAACACAACAAGATACTTTTATTTCAGTTTAGGTATTTACTACTACATTATGATAGGTAAGTATTTCAAAATAATCTTTAAATTATAACAAATAATTAAGAAAAATTTAAAGTAACGTTGCTACAGTTACTTAAGTTGAGTGTAATATTTTTGTTAGGTACTGTAATGTTGGTGTTAGTGACTTGTGTACTATTTTTCGGTAAACTATCTGTCATACTTAATAGTTGTACCGATTCATCGGATTCCCTTGGTGTAAATGTTGGCGAGAGAGGGCGATAGTTAGGTGTTTCGTAACGGCTCATTTTTGATGTAGAAGGGCCAGTCCATGGATCTGACTGAGGCTCTTTCAGTGTAATGGCTCCTACGATGCCTTTACATATTTTAGACTTATTTTGGATGGAATCCTCTATGTATCCCTCTACAACCGCATTGGACTTCCAGCCTCCATGGCGCTTAAGGGACAGGAGATCAGCTCCTGAATCGGCCAAAAGTGTGGCTGAAGTTCGTCGCAATAAATGACCCGTGTACAACAGGGGTTCTGGAAGTTCAATAAATGTTGCTATTTCTCGTCGGATACTACCAATTTTATTAGCACCCATAGGCTGTCTGACACACTTTCCATTGCGATATTGTAGAAAAAATCGATTGATTGGAGTGTTAGGCGGGCGTAAGGCTTGATATTTCTCAACAATTGTTACGTATTCCTTGCGAATGACGAAGTTGCGGTCTCTTTTTGTCTTTGTATTAGGTAAATTAATTAATAGTAGGTCATCTGAATGTTTCTCAATGTTTTTGACATTAAGTTGTGTTAGTTCATTAGTTCGACATGCTCCGTTTATACCAATAATAAGAACAACCTGTAACATAAAGAGTATTGTAGTAGATAAATTAATAAAATTGATATGCATGCATAATTATGCCTATCGACATCTACTAAGTACCTATTAGACTATGTTAAGTAGTTGATTAATATACTTAAGTAGATAGGTACTGAATGTGCAACTGACTTACTTTTGCCGCCAAATATACGGAATGAGGTGCTTCGTTAAGAAACTTTTCAATTTCAGATGCTGTGAAAACCTTCGATTTTTTTGGTTTATGAGCAGATGAGGCTCTTTTTAAAAATGCCACTAATTTAGGATAGGTGTCGATATGTATGCCTTTTTTCATCTTTATTGTTGCTTTTAGCATTGAATACGTACTCCATAGAGTGCTAGTGATTTCTTGGTCTTGGATAATTCAATAAAATATGCCAGCAAAACGTTTTCTGAGAAAGTTTTGGCTTCTTTAGCTAGTCGCCACGTGTTAAACATATCGTACTGTTTCAAATACTTCTAGCACAGATTAGGTAATAGTTACTTCGTACTTCTAGTGTGATTGTTGAGGGAGAAAGATCATTTGCGCATTATTAACAGTTTCAGTCAATTCTGTTGGCGTCAAATAAACTTCCTCGTTGCTAGAATCACTCATTTTAGGTTTTTCACTTGTTCTCAAGTTTCTTGTTTTTAAGGTTTTAACAATATGACGTGAAAAGAAAATGGCACGCGCAAAGCAAATTAAAAAAAAGTACACCAAGAAGGTTTCCAGTCTGAGTTTTTAACAAATTAAAAAGGTTGTATGATAAATTCGGCACCATGAAGGTAGAAGTAAATAGGTTTAATTATGTTTTAATTTCACATGTTCTAAATTCAATTAACTTTATCCTCTAGCGGATAAAATCGGCTTTTGCACTCAGATATCGAAGAGCAAAAATACTCTTTCCGAGATGGGGGGATGAAAAAGATTTTTCTTAATACTTAGAGACCTATTTAAAATTAATATTACAGTCTACAAATGTGATTTCTAATTGGCAACCATAAATGCTGTCAAATAGGTACGTTTATCTACACGCCACTATCAAGGGCTGTTATTATCACTTTGTTAAGAATGTCTGGAAGATGAGTAAAAAAATCAATTAGATTAACTCAAGTTGAAGATGGTCACAAAATAATAACCTTGTGCACACAGTTACCTCTATTGCCAGCAGTTCTGATTCCGGAACCTTATCTCGCTATACATGAAAAACCAGAATATAACGAATTTCAAAAGTATTTTAATAACCAGTGGATCCTCAAAATCACAAAGGACATTGTTAGCTGTTTTAAAGAAAAATTTCGATCAACGAATGGTGTAAAGGGGTGGCACCGGAGGATTAATACAAAATAACTGCGAAACCTTCACTCTTCCTGTTTATTCAGCTGTTTAAAAAAAGCATATGTTATATAATACCTAAACCTACTCCATATATAATACCACATGTCTCTAATACCTAAACTCTATATCTAATGTTTGTTTCTCCATATCTTTTGCTTATTGTTAATATTAGTTATTTACTCTAAATCCAAATACTAATTAAGTATATTGTTATCAACCACTTTGTCATATTATTCCTTTGTCTATTAATTATCTCATGTACCTAATTATAAGCTTATCTTTATTTTCTCAAAGACCTTTGTACTTTAGTTACAACTAATTAAGTAATCATTATTTCCCTAAGTTGTTATTGTTTACCTTTCTCAAGACTCTTGTGTTATATAATATCCGAGTCCCTATTGTGTCAGTTAGTTCGATCAGTTCAGTCAGTTCAGACAAATCACATAGTTCGGTCCTATATCGTAATTATAATACATCACATGTAAACTTTCAAGATATCAAATAAATATATTTTATTTTTAAATAAGTTATTCCACCGACCACATAACAAATTTGGCGCAGTCGGTAGGATCGCGAGTGCAAGACAAAGTGAAACGCGTTTCCCTCAGGAACCAAATCGCCTTACAGAAAACGCGGTAGCCGAAGGCTTTTAAGTGAACTTTGCCGAGCCTAAGCTATGAAGCTCAGCGCGATTCAGATATACTTATTGTGGTAAGTGGCTGATCTTATTTGCTCTGTTTCCATATCCTAATTCCATTCCAAGATAATTTTATTTTCTATATCCTTACTCTTACTATATCCAATTACATATTGTTGTATATATATAACTCTATATATATTTTTTTTATAAAAATTTACTATGTCTAATCCAAGCGTAGATACCAAGGTAGTAACCACAGAGGTTCAATTGCAAACTCTCCTACAATTAATTCCAGATTTCAATACAAATGACGCGTCACAAGTGTATCGGTTCATTCGTTCGTGCGAATCTGCGTTTAACATTGCCAATATTTCACAACACGAAATCTTACTAGTTTACGCTCTGAACAAAATAACAGGCCTCTCTTCGTCCGATGTACATAGCAGACAGTATAGTAGTTGGTCCGAATTAAAAACCTTTCTAATTCAAAAGTTTTCACAAACAAAAACATTGGCACACTTAAATCTAGAACTTCAAGCTATGTTCCAAAAGCCAAACGAGACCGTTACAGAATACTTCCATAGAATTGACCTATGCCGAAATAAAATCTTAGAGAAACTATCTGCAGAGATTAAAGATAATTCGTTATTCGGCCGTAGAATAACCACAGAAGAAACCGCGTTGAACGTCTTCATTAATGGATTAAACTCCGATATAGGCGTTATGTTGCGAACAAAGCAGCTCACGAATCTATGCGACGCCGGGAACTTTGCTATGCAAGAAGAAAAGATCCGTAAGATGAATTCCGCGAGACAATTTTTATACTCCGGTACAAAAACTACTTACAACACAACAAGATACTTTTATTTCAGTTTAGGTATTTACTACTACATTATGATAGGTAAGTATTTCAAAATAATCTTTAAATTATAACAAATAATTAAGAAAAATTTAAAGTAACGTTGCTACAGTTACTTAAGTTGAGTGTAATATTTTTGTTAGGTACTGTAATGTTGGTGTTAGTGACTTGTGTACTATTTTTCGGTAAACTATCTGTCATACTTAATAGTTGTACCGATTCATCGGATTCCCTTGGTGTAAATGTTGGCGAGAGAGGGCGATAGTTAGGTGTTTCGTAACGGCTCATTTTTGATGTAGAAGGGCCAGTCCATGGATCTGACTGAGGCTCTTTCAGTGTAATGGCTCCTACGATGCCTTTACATATTTTAGACTTATTTTGGATGGAATCCTCTATGTATCCCTCTACAACCGCATTGGACTTCCAGCCTCCATGGCGCTTAAGGGACAGGAGATCAGCTCCTGAATCGGCCAAAAGTGTGGCTGAAGTTCGTCGCAATAAATGACCCGTGTACAACAGGGGTTCTGGAAGTTCAATAAATGTTGCTATTTCTCGTCGGATACTACCAATTTTATTAGCACCCATAGGCTGTCTGACACACTTTCCATTGCGATATTGTAGAAAAAATCGATTGATTGGAGTGTTAGGCGGGCGTAAGGCTTGATATTTCTCAACAATTGTTACGTATTCCTTGCGAATGACGAAGTTGCGGTCTCTTTTTGTCTTTGTATTAGGTAAATTAATTAATAGTAGGTCATCTGAATGTTTCTCAATGTTTTTGACATTAAGTTGTGTTAGTTCATTAGTTCGACATGCTCCGTTTATACCAATAATAAGAACAACCTGTAACATAAAGAGTATTGTAGTAGATAAATTAATAAAATTGATATGCATGCATAATTATGCCTATCGACATCTACTAAGTACCTATTAGACTATGTTAAGTAGTTGATTAATATACTTAAGTAGATAGGTACTGAATGTGCAACTGACTTACTTTTGCCGCCAAATATACGGAATGAGGTGCTTCGTTAAGAAACTTTTCAATTTCAGATGCTGTGAAAACCTTCGATTTTTTTGGTTTATGAGCAGATGAGGCTCTTTTTAAAAATGCCACTAATTTAGGATAGGTGTCGATATGTATGCCTTTTTTCATCTTTATTGTTGCTTTTAGCATTGAATACGTACTCCATAGAGTGCTAGTGATTTCTTGGTCTTGGATAATTCAATAAAATATGCCAGCAAAACGTTTTCTGAGAAAGTTTTGGCTTCTTTAGCTAGTCGCCACGTGTTAAACATATCGTACTGTTTCAAATACTTCTAGCACAGATTAGGTAATAGTTACTTCGTACTTCTAGTGTGATTGTTGAGGGAGAAAGATCATTTGCGCATTATTAACAGTTTCAGTCAATTCTGTTGGCGTCAAATAAACTTCCTCGTTGCTAGAATCACTCATTTTAGGTTTTTCACTTGTTCTCAAGTTTCTTGTTTTTAAGGTTTTAACAATATGACGTGAAAAGAAAATGGCACGCGCAAAGCAAATTAAAAAAAAGTACACCAAGAAGGTTTCCAGTCTGAGTTTTTAACAAATTAAAAAGGTTGTATGATAAATTCGGCACCATGAAGGTAGAAGTAAATAGGTTTAATTATGTTTTAATTTCACATGTTCTAAATTCAATTAACTTTATCCTCTAGCGGATAAAATCGGCTTTTGCACTCAGATATCGAAGAGCAAAAATACTCTTTCCGAGATGGGGGGATGAAAAAGATTTTTCTTAATACTTAGAGACCTATTTAAAATTAATATTACAGTCTACAAATGTGATTTCTAATTGGCAACCATAAATGCTGTCAAATAGGTACGTTTATCTACACGCCACTATCAAGGGCTGTTATTATCACTTTGTTAAGAATGTCTGGAAGATGAGTAAAAAAATCAATTAGATTAACTCAAGTTGAAGATGGTCACAAAATAATAACCTTGTGCACACAGTTACCTCTATTGCCAGCAGTTCTGATTCCGGAACCTTATCTCGCTATACATGAAAAACCAGAATATAACGAATTTCAAAAGTATTTTAATAACCAGTGGATCCTCAAAATCACAAAGGACATTGTTAGCTGTTTTAAAGAAAAATTTCGATCAACGAATGGTGTAAAGGGGTGGCACCGGAGGATTAATACAAAATAACTGCGAAACCTTCACTCTTCCTGTTTATTCAGCTGTTTAAAAAAAGCATATGTTATATAATACCTAAACCTACTCCATATATAATACCACATGTCTCTAATACCTAAACTCTATATCTAATGTTTGTTTCTCCATATCTTTTGCTTATTGTTAATATTAGTTATTTACTCTAAATCCAAATACTAATTAAGTATATTGTTATCAACCACTTTGTCATATTATTCCTTTGTCTATTAATTATCTCATGTACCTAATTATAAGCTTATCTTTATTTTCTCAAAGACCTTTGTACTTTAGTTACAACTAATTAAGTAATCATTATTTCCCTAAGTTGTTATTGTTTACCTTTCTCAAGACTCTTGTGTTATATAATATCCGAGTCCCTATTGTGTCAGTTAGTTCGATCAGTTCAGTCAGTTCAGACAAATCACATAGTTCGGTCCTATATCGTAATTATAATACATCACATGTAAACTTTCAAGATATCAAATAAATATATTTTATTTTTAAATAAGTTATTCCACCGACCACATAACAAATTTGGCGCAGTCGGTAGGATCGCGAGTGCAAGACAAAGTGAAACGCGTTTCCCTCAGGAACCAAATCGCCTTACAGAAAACGCGGTAGCCGAAGGCTTTTAAGTGAACTTTGCCGAGCCTAAGCTATGAAGCTCAGCGCGATTCAGATATACTTATTGTGGTAAGTGGCTGATCTTATTTGCTCTGTTTCCATATCCTAATTCCATTCCAAGATAATTTTATTTTCTATATCCTTACTCTTACTATATCCAATTACATATTGTTGTATATATATAACTCTATATATATTTTTTTTATAAAAATTTACTATGTCTAATCCAAGCGTAGATACCAAGGTAGTAACCACAGAGGTTCAATTGCAAACTCTCCTACAATTAATTCCAGATTTCAATACAAATGACGCGTCACAAGTGTATCGGTTCATTCGTTCGTGCGAATCTGCGTTTAACATTGCCAATATTTCACAACACGAAATCTTACTAGTTTACGCTCTGAACAAAATAACAGGCCTCTCTTCGTCCGATGTACATAGCAGACAGTATAGTAGTTGGTCCGAATTAAAAACCTTTCTAATTCAAAAGTTTTCACAAACAAAAACATTGGCACACTTAAATCTAGAACTTCAAGCTATGTTCCAAAAGCCAAACGAGACCGTTACAGAATACTTCCATAGAATTGACCTATGCCGAAATAAAATCTTAGAGAAACTATCTGCAGAGATTAAAGATAATTCGTTATTCGGCCGTAGAATAACCACAGAAGAAACCGCGTTGAACGTCTTCATTAATGGATTAAACTCCGATATAGGCGTTATGTTGCGAACAAAGCAGCTCACGAATCTATGCGACGCCGGGAACTTTGCTATGCAAGAAGAAAAGATCCGTAAGATGAATTCCGCGAGACAATTTTTATACTCCGGTACAAAAACTACTTACAACACCGTACAAAAACCAGCATATAGGCCGCCGATTCAATTAAAATCAAACTCTCCGATAGCACAACAATCACCACAAAAATTGTGTAATTATTGCAAGAACCCCGGTCATCTCATTCACGAATGTAGAAAGCGGGCTTATAACAATTCTATTAAGACACAATCACAACGCACTGTACACACACCTCCTCGTCACTCCGAACGTCAAGTTAATCATTTAAACTCGCAAGCGGCCATGAGCACGGGCACGCCCATGGTAACCGCTTCAGCTTACTCCTCAGATGCCCAGACACCGACGTCACACCCGAGTCACCTGAGCATCCAGGAACTCGACACCGCTCTGGACAACACACAATTCCAGTAAGCAGTCCTCCAAAGACACGCGTAATCGATAGGTCGTTCAATCCAGTCCATCGGGGACAAATACCAGTCAATAACGCAGTCACATCAATGAAACACAATATCGATACACCTCAGGCTCAGCAAGAACCACCCGTCTATCGTAGACAATCTCGCGACTTCGGTACACAAACCGTTGAATCGTGGACCCTGTTCGAGTCAAAGCAGCCTGTAGTCAATAAAACACTCCTGCAAAATTCTTCTAATTCGTTACTAAATCATAACACTGTATCCGCTGAATCAATACCAAATCAAATCACTGTTTCCACTGAATCGACTCAATCCACTGAATCCTTAACTCAACATTCTAAATCAAATAAATCCTATGCTAAATCCAAATCAAAACGTAATTCTAAATCTTTTCAACTCAAAAACAATTCAAAATCTAGCAAAAGCTCACATAATAAATCATACCATATCAAATCTCTAAATGTACCTGCTGAAAACTTATTACATTGTAAATTCTATGTCGAAGGTCAACCTCTCTTCCTGTTAATCGATACAGGTGCTGCTATATCTGTTATCCGCAAAGACAAAATAGGTAGGAACCCTGTCAACTTTGAAGATATAGTATCCATAGTCGGGATTTCAAACACAAACTCCACTCTTTCAACTATCGGTACATCTGAAATATCACTTGATCAATTTCCTAAACATAAGTTTCATGTAGCTGATCTAAACATAGTTTCAGACGGCATTCTTGGAAACGATTTCATGACTAAATTTAATGTCAAACTCTTTATTCAATCGAAAACTATGCGCATACATGATCGAACTTATAAACTCTTCTATTTCAATGAAAAACACGACAATACTAATGAAAAACAACTTATATCGAAACGTTCAGAAACCGTAATAAACTGCTGTTGCAGCGAGATTACGAACGGTATCGCTATTATCGATAAACAATCGATCGGTGAACATCTTACTATCCCTAACGCTCTCGTTAATATTCATAATAACAACTTTTTAATCACATGCGTAAACTCTAGCAATGAAGATAAATATATCCCAGTCCCTACTATCTCTAATGTTAAACCATACGTCGAGTCACCCAATAGCTTTCAACTCAATTCCTTTAATAAAAGCAATATACTCAACCAAAACACGTACGAAAAGGTAAGTAAATTAATTAGACGAGATCATTTAAATCGTGAAGAATGCGAGTCTCTAGAAAAAACTATATCAAATTACTCAGACATATTTTATACTGAAGGTGATAGCCTAACATTTACTAACCACACAAAACACTCTATTCCTACTACGTCAGAAACACCTATCAACACTAAAACGTACAGATTTCCTTACGTCCATCAACAAGAGGTAAAAACTCAGGTAGATAAAATGTTAAATGAGAATATCATACGTCCAAGTACATCACCGTGGAGTAGCCCCATCTGGGTAGTTCCTAAAAAGGCAGACGCCTCCGGCAAACAAAAATGGAGGGTCGTGATAGATTACCGTAAACTAAACGAAATAACCATAGGTGATAGCTATCCATTACCTAATATCACTGACATACTGGACAAGCTAGGACATTCTATTTATTTCACTACTCTTGACCTTGCATCTGGTTTCCATCAGATCGAATTAGACTCCAAAGATATTCCCAAAACCGCATTCAACACCCCTTACGGGCACTACGAATTTTTACGCATGCCATTCGGGTTGAAAAACGCACCAGCCACTTTTCAACGTGCTATGGATAGTGTGCTATACGGTCTACAAGGAGAACGATGCTTTGTTTATCTAGATGACATCGTAGTTTTCGCATCGAGCCTCCAAGAACACGAGCAAAAGCTGACTGAAGTCTTCGACCGACTTAGACAGCATGGACTGAAAATACAGCCCGACAAATGCGAATTCCTTAGAAAGGAAGTAGCATACCTAGGTCATACTATATCCAGCGAAGGTGTTAAACCTAACCCTGATAAAGTTCAAGCAGTCAAAGATTTTCCAGTCCCTAAATCATGCAAGGATATAAAATCCTTTCTAGGTCTCGCAGGTTACTACAGACGTTTTATAGCCAACTTTAGTAAAATTACTAAACCTTTAACAGGTCTTCTGAAAAAGGACGTGCCTTTCCTCTGGGGCGAATCTCAACAACTTGCATTCGACACTTGTAAAAATATACTAACTACAGCTCCTATTTTACAGTATCCTGATTTCAGCAAAGAATTCATCTTAACCACGGACGCCTCTATTCATGCCATTGGTGCCATACTCTCGCAAGGTGAGGTCGGTAAGGACTTACCTATAGCATACGCTTCGCGAACACTTAATAAAGCTGAATCCAACTATTCGACGATCGAACGCGAGCTTTTAGCTATTGTATGGGCAGTGAAACATTTCCGTCCCTACCTATTCGGAAGAAAATTTAAAATCGTAACTGATCATAAACCACTCACTTGGTTATTCTCTATCAAAGATCCAGGTAGCCGACTTGTTCGGTGGCGTCTGAAGTTAGAAGAGTATGATTATGAGATTACTTATAAAGCCGGTAAAATAAATACAAACGCAGACGCATTGTCACGTCCCCCAATCATGAATTCTAATATTATTGATTTAACAACCAATGATCCGATTTCTCCTCAATCTCCTGACTATCTACAATTAAACTACGAACACTATACTTCTCAAGATACGTCAATCGACTGTCCACGATTAAAGATCTCCCCTGATAACCTCTTAGACTCGCGACACAAAAACATATTTATCCCCGTATCATGTCAACTCCTAGATCAAAATAAACTTTTCAACGAGGCTATGGAGTCTTGTTCTCAAATAGATCCTTACTTAGAGAAATTAAAATCACTTTATGATGTCGACATTGTAGTATCAGATAAGAATCAGAACATATTCCTTAGCCCTACAAGGCCATCACATTTCGATCCATGGGATTCTGAAAGTTATTTCAAATCTTTATTATCTTGTCTACAACAAAATAAGATTGAAACTCTTTACGTTCCCGATTTAAAAAGAGATTCCACGTGTAAAATAAACGGTAACGAACAATTACGTATCACGGGATACCTAGCTGAAATGTATGACTGTGACATAACTATTTGCCAAGATAATATCAAGTATCCTAAACCTGAAGAAATTCCTCAAATCTTGAAAATCTTCCATGACGAGCCTCTTTCTGGACACCGCGGTGTTATAGAAACAACCAGGAAGATACGTAACGAATACTTCTGGAAAGGAATGTCAAACGATATTAAAAACTATATCGATTCATGTATCATTTGTCAACGTAATAAAATACAAAGAAGAAAATCCCAAGCACCTGTACAACTTCGACGTTTGCTGCGCAAATAAACACTTTTCAACCCTTAGAAGACAACAAATGGCTATACATCCTTAGCAACGCAACACAATGCATTCTACAATGTAACAATCAAGTTAGTCATCACAACATCCAAGGGTCAGGAATCATCACTCTCAAGGAAAACTGCAAACTCTACACAGGCTATAGTACACTGTCAGCACATCAAGAAAAAGAAGAAAATGTCACGTTTCCCATTATAATACCTGACATTAGAAATGATGATAGTTTTGAAGAAAATAAGAATCTACATGTTCCAGATCTACTACCTATTACTATCAATGAAACACCTCTGGATTCACTGAATAAGTTAAAACATCAACTGGATAAACACAACGACGAAATTCAGAAGATAAAAGATAAACCATTCATTCGTCGACATCAAAATGGATTTTCATGGTTTTACTTTATAACCGGAATCTTCCTACTATTGCTCATACTCTACAAACTTTTTCAAAGATGTCTCCGAATAAGAAATCCTTTTAACCAACGACGACACAACGAAGAAAACTCATGCATCCAGATATTTAATAACTGCTACGCCGGTACCACATCACGCAGACAACAACAGTCTACATACGTCCGTAACGCAATCCCGATGACTACGATAGCGAATCAAACTACAACGTCGTGCATCTCCGAAGACGAAAGCGACGACCATTCAACCACCAACCAAAGATCAGGCGCTAACGCCCAATCTTTATTCTAAGGGGGGAGGTGTTATATAATACCTAAACCTACTCCATATATAATACCACATGTCTCTAATACCTAAACTCTATATCTAATGTTTGTTTCTCCATATCTTTTGCTTATTGTTAATATTAGTTATTTACTCTAAATCCAAATACTAATTAAGTATATTGTTATCAACCACTTTGTCATATTATTCCTTTGTCTATTAATTATCTCATGTACCTAATTATAAGCTTATCTTTATTTTCTCAAAGACCTTTGTACTTTAGTTACAACTAATTAAGTAATCATTATTTCCCTAAGTTGTTATTGTTTACCTTTCTCAAGACTCTTGTGTTATATAATATCCGAGTCCCTATTGTGTCAGTTAGTTCGATCAGTTCAGTCAGTTCAGACAAATCACATAGTTCGGTCCTATATCGTAATTATAATACATCACATGTAAACTTTCAAGATATCAAATAAATATATTTTATTTTTAAATAAGTTATTCCACCGACCACATAACACATACTTTCAAAATCTCAAGTTGACCGGCAATAGCAAACCACAAAAACGTTCTTATCTTACTACACTTTCATCAAGTTATCAAGTTTCTGGAATAGAATGTTTGATACGTTTGGCTAAAGTTACAAAGACTAATTAATTCGTCTAAAACTAATAAATTAATACTTTCAAATAACATTTTACGAATTGTAATTATTCATTATTTTTATTTTCTGTGTGGGTCTGTACTTCTCTGCCTTTATGCAAATCTGTCCTGCTAATCTGGGATTTTGCTATTCCGGGATTATGATTATCTGTCCTTCTGCTGCAGAGGCCTATTTTCTTATATAAAAAAGGCTTAAATGAAATATTTCATTATTTCTCATAGATCAAAAGGGCGTAAAAGACAAACACTTATTACATTGGCTTTTACACCCAAACATTCTGCATGAATCATAGTGATACACCCAAACCAACTTCACGATCCCATGCAATTGGCATATACACCATTACATACTCAAAAACTGGGTTAAGTTAAAAAATATGGGTCGTATAACACATTTTTTTTAAATATTGAAATTTTGAAAACACAGATCGATAGAGCTTGAAATTCTATACAAAACTGCATCATTAACTCATTTTCGCCAAAAATGGTGTTTACGACCTTTCTTCCCCGAGGTATCGATATCTTAAAGCGAGCTTCAATCAACAAAACATTGAGATTGACAGTATTGTACTCGTTAAAGAAGAAAACCTCCCACCCGGGAAATGCGCGTTAGGTAGAGTTGTAGACGTACACCCGGGTAAGAGGTTAGGTTAAGTAAGTTTTTTTTTTTTTTTTTTTACCTCTCACAGACGTTAGCCGTCCGTGCCCTTTTTTATGTTACGCTAATTTATTGAAGTGCTAACATTGCACTTTTGCACTTGTGCCTCTTTCGTTCTCACCCATCCAACATTTAGGGTTCTCTTACTTTGATTTGGCTGCAATTTCAACCCTCCAACATTTCGGGTATTTCTGCTAGCCTCACATTTCACAAACTTTCTTACTAAACTTATGATCTATACTTACTTATATCTATTTACCTAATCACCCTTGCTGCATTTAGGGTGTTTTATTCGTCATTTTGGGAGAAATTTTCCTACCAATGTGCCGAATAAAATAGTACAATTTTTATGTCTGATTGCTTTCCGTGCTACACCCATCACACATATTGGGTGATTTATTGCATTTACATTTACATTTCTATAGTTTAATAATTTGCAATAATTATCTTTACATTTATTTTCTTCTTGTATTTCACTTATCTATTTTCTTACATGCACTGTTTTTCGAATCTACTTTACAATCATCTTATATCTAACTTAGCCTATGTATGCTTATTGGTATCTTTCTTTACTAGATTCGTCCTGTTGTAGTTAGATTTTTTTTTTTTTTTTAAATGTATAATTGTATACTCGATTACATCTTAATTTTAATGATGTTATGCAAAACAATTTGACAATGTTTTAGCCCAATTTCATGGGCTGATTATTTTGCAGTTACAGGACTGATAAGATTTCGGCTCGTTTTACAATTTTCTTACTTTTTTTGCTGTTGTATTTTTGACCGAGTGAGGCAAAGCGTATCATAACTGAATACAAGCAGACAGATAGGTCTAGGCGCTCACCCTTTGGACTTGATTACGGAGTTAGGTTTAATTGTTGTTGCATCTTAGTCGATCGCCATCATCACCGCGCTCCTGACCCCGGCGCGCACGTCATTCCCGAGTCTTGCATGAGCTCTAATCTAGCAATTAGAGCCTCCAGGCTCTCTCCCTTCTCCTCATAAAGGATCACCTCATGGTGCGCCGAGGCTCTCATTCCTCCCTGACGATCGGAGGCGGTTGCCCGCTCATGGCTTACCACCATTACGTCTACGCTTATGACCTATGACGTCTCTTTTTTGGCTGGGTTTGCTAGTACCTCCAGGAGGGTGTTGGCCTTGCTAAAATGGGTCTGGGGGTCGCTTCTCGCTCCTTCGATGAGGAGCACAACTTTGTTGCGATTCCTCATGAGGCGCAAGTCTATCCCCTCTACCGTTGCCCTTAGCAGTTCTCCAATCACCCTCCTGCGCATGGTGGTCTTCGTGTGGCTACCGTTTATCAGCATCCCCAAGCCGGGTGAGATGGCCACATTCGTTTTCGCCCTGGTCATGCAGAAGGCGATTCCGATTCGCTCTCTGTTGCTCTGCATGAACGAGGCTGCGCTCTCCACTCTTAGGCCCGGTGTATCTTCTTCCCCGTGCAGGATGAGTTTGTTGATATCGAGTCGGTGTGAAATGTGTGTGTGTGTGTGTGTGTGTGTGTTGTGTGTGTGGTTGTGTAGATGATGCGTGTTGTGGTTGTGGTGGTGGTTGTGGGGTGTATGTTTCCAGTGGAGGGTCGGCCGTTGGCGCTTACGGCTGTTGTGGCTGATGCCTTTTCGCAGCCACCCTGAAGCACTCCTCGGTAAAAGACAAGAGTTTTGCGCCTCCGCTCTTGCTACCGATTAGCCCGCACAGCGTCGCCCTTTCGAGGGGGCATTCGAGTGCCTGTTCCAGGTCCATCCTGGCCGGCGTAAAGCGGGGGCACTCTAGTAGCACGTGCCAGACGGATTCTGGTACTTCAGAGTCGCACTCGCATCCCGCGCAGTCCGTCAGCTTGAAGCGGTATAAGTACTCCGCTATGCCCCCGTGTCCCGTCCACCTCCGACTCCGTCCGTCTCCCACTGACTGGACAGCCCTAAGGAGCGCATAAAGTTCTGCCTGAAAGACGGTGCAAGAGGCTGAGGTTAGGTTAGGTTTTTTTTTTTTTTTTTTTTTAAATTCAGCTACTCCCCGCTTTGTTGCAGGACTTTTTTATTCTTTTCTTTTTTAATTATCTTTTTTTTTTTTATTATGGGTTTAATAAACTTAAGCTATAAGAACTTTACTCTATTATTTTATTTCTTTTTTTTTCTTTTCTTTCTTTTTGTCTTTAAATACTTTCTTTTTCTTTCTTTTATTTTCTTTTTGTTTACAATATGGTTCTTAATTCTATTACATTATTCTCTTTTGTTAGTATACATTGTATCTTATATTAATACACATCTTATATCTATTTCTTTTCTTGTATACATAATTTATGATCTTATCTTCTTCTTTTTTTTTTTTTTTTAAATATATAAAAGAAGAAAGTGACTGACTGACCATCAACGCACAGCCCAAACGGCTGAAGCTACAATCATGAAACTTGGCACGTAGGTTCCTTTGGTAGTGTAGATGAGCACTAAGAACGGATTTTTGGAAATTCTAATTTTAAGGGGGTTAAAAGGGGGGTGAAAGTTTGTATGAAAATCCGTCAGTTTTGAAGTAATGATCTTATAATTTTGTGTTTGGACTGAAGATTAAAAAATAAATTACACGTGTCTCAGCGATTTTGATTATTACATCCCCATGAGGGTGAAAAGGGGGATGAAGTCATGGGAATAATGAAATCGTCTAGAGACTTGAAATTTTGCACATATATGCTTTTTATTGTGCAGGCATCTACTAAGAAAGGATTTTTGTGAATGCCACCCCTAAGGGGGTGAAATAAGGGATGAAAGTTTGTATAAAAGTCGGTCAGTTTTGAGTTAGTATCTTCGAATTTTGGGTTTGGGCTGAAGATTAACGCAAATTAAGGTTTTTTGGGAATTCTGTCCTTGGGGAAGGATCATGCGGGATGAAATGTTGTGTAAAAAAGTCTTTACAAAGGCAAAATTATTAAAAATACTTTTAAGTCTTTACAGTCTGTTGGTAAGTATAAAATGGCTCAACGCATAGATATAGGAATTAAATAGGGACGGGATAGGGATAGACCTAACTTATCAATGTTAAACATTGACGTGTAACAATTTTACCGAAATAATTTTAAGAAACGCACGTTCACATTACATTATTTTTATCATCATCATTTTCTACTTTTTCTCTACATACTGTTAAAATAATGTTAAGGAAAAGCATGTAGTCCACGCGTGCGAAGCCGCGGGCAAAAGCTAGTTTATTTACATTTTCCTTATCTTACACCATATTATTTTACATTTTATTACACTTTTTCCTAATAAAAATCCTGCCACATTATTATGTGGTCTTGCTTGCCTTATACTTAAAACTATACGTCCTTATTTCTTTTGTTTACTATATGGCCAATTTTTTTTTTTTTTGGCATAATCCATGAATAATTTTACTTTTTTTTTTTTTTTTTTTTTTTTACCTTCATGATCTCTTTTAGGGTGTCTATGCTTAATTTAGTGTCGATCGCTTGTTGCAGTGTGTACCTAGCTTGCGTGTGTATTGGGCAGTCAAGTAGTATATGGAAAATGTCCTCGTCCATCGTCGGGTCACAGGCACATGAAGGGCTGTCCCTGCACTTAAATCTGTGCAGGTATGCACAGAATCCTCCATGACCCGTCAAGACCTGCAACGCAAGCCGGTCAATGGACATCTTCCTCACGGTATTGTATGCGTCCACCCCATTAGGGAAAAAGACCTTAGTGGTCGCGGCTGTGGCTTCCGTTCTATACCTGCTGTCCCACTGTTCGATCGTTTCCGCCCGTAAATGACGTTTAACGAACGAGATGGGGCAGCAGTCATAGTTCGCTCTGGTCTTCAGCTTGAGGGCGGCTTCCTTCGCTAATTCATCTGCTCTCTCGTTCCCTTCCACCCCGACGTGGGCCCGTATCCAGTAAAGAGAGACTAGTTGGTGGTTGTCTCTCAGGAATTCCAGGTTACCCTGTATCGCCTTCGTGATTGGGTGCGAGGAGTCTGGATCCATCAGCGTATGGAGAGCCGACCTCAAGTCGCTCAGGATAGCCGCTTGTTGTACTCTTGCTGTACTGTTCCCCCGCATACTTCACCGTCACCTTCCTGTCTTCCAGGTAGCTGCCTACAAGCCTTCGCAGATTCACCGGACATGCCCAATGTGGGGGGCCCGAGCGTCGCGTGCCGCCGACTCTACGGCGGCATCGTACGCTCAATGGCATTGTATGGGGCGCCGGTGTGGGCGGACTGCTTGAGCCCACACGCCATCGCCTCTCTCCAGCGGGCCCAACGTGCAATGGCACTGCGGGCGATCCGGGGCTACCGAACGGTGTCCCGGAAAGTGGCGTGCGCTCTCGCGGGGACGCCCCTGTGGGAGCTGGTGGCGGAGGTGCTCACTGCAGCATACCGGCAGCGAGCGGAGGAGAGGGCCAGTGGCGATCGCCTGGCCCCCCAAGAGAGGCGCTCTGCTCTCGAGGGAGCACGAGACGAGATGTTCCGCCTATGGTCCGAGGACCTGGGCGAAGGGGCCTCGGCTACGCAAACGCGTAGTCTGGAGGCCTTACGCCCCATCCTCCAAGCATGGGCGGAGCGGCGCCATGGGTCGCTCACATACCATCTGGTGCAGATTCTGTCCGGACATGGTTCGTTCGGACGTTATTTGCACCGGATCGGAAGAGAGCCGACCCCACAGTGCCACCATTGCGGGGCAGCGGAAGACACGGCGCAACACACCCTAATGGTGTGCTCTGCGTTCGATGTCCAGCGCTCCGCATTGGTCGCTGCGATTGGCGCGGACCTCTCCCTGCCGACCGTGGTTCTGTCCATGCTCGGTAGTGAGGGGTCGTGGGAGGCGGTCAACTCCTTCTGCGTCGACGTCATGACGCTAAAGGAGGAGGCGGAACGGGCCAGGGAGGATGACCCCCTGGCAAATCCGTGCCGCCACAGACGCCTCCTGCGGAGAAGGCGGCAATATCAACGCCTTCTCCATCCAGTGGGAAACCAGCGCGGTCCGAGCCCTAGGGGGGGCTCCGACCGTGCATTGCACAGGTCCCCACTGAGGGCCGACGCCCCGCATGTCCCGGCGCGTCGGCGACCCGTCACAACTGACGGGTCAAGTGTGTCCGCCCATCGTTTTCGAGGGCGGTCACCCGCCCCAATTAGGGGCGGAGGAGGGGCTCGCCCATCTATAGGGCGAGCAGTCACCGACGGGGTTGTGGAAGTGTCCGAAAGGGTTCCCATGACCTCGTCAGGCTCCACCATGCCGGCTTTCGATGCGTCCTCCTCAGATGAGGACGACGCGATGATCGCCGGTTTGCTGGTTCCAAGGTGACGAGAGGTCATCGCTGGGTTTTTAGTGAGTAGGAGTCTCACACACCCCACCCCCTCCCCCGGGGGGTGGATAGCTCATTATGAGTTTTTCCCAGCGTAAAAAAAAAAAAAAAAAAAAAAAAAAAAGGTTAGGTTAGGTTAGGTTAGGTTAGGTTAGGTTAGGTTAGGTTAGGTTAGGTTGGGGTGCGAGTCAGGTGACCTCCACGTTGGTGCACCCTGGGCAACGGCTGGTTCCAACAGTCTCCCGCTCTGGCGTGTAGTAGACGCTTGGACCCAGCCGGCTGACATCTGACTAGGCGGGGTCCCTTCTGGACCTTGCAGCTCCCATACGCGGCCCACTCTGGGTCGCATAACTCGCTTGCTCCTTCTGAGCAGTGAGAGGAGTTCTGACGGCGTCCCTTCTGGGCGTCGTGCCACAAAGACGGCCGCCTCTTAAAGGTTCTCAGGTCGCACGGGGGGAAAGGGGGCACCGGTGAGAGCGGTGCAACCGGGGTATACGCCAACCCCGAAGCCGTTACCTGCCCTTTTGCGGCAACGACCCCACCGTTGGCGCCGTGGGTACGCTGTGACTGGGCAGAACGGAGGCCAACCGGCCGCGGGAAGGAAAACCCATTAAACCCCGGAGAACACCGGCTAAAAACCTACGGACACCTCCCGTCCTCCGTAGTATATAGGGCACCCTCGGCGTGTGGACGACGCGTGGGTGATCTTTTCGGTCCAACGGGGAAGGGCAGCCCCTGAATTGCCATCGTTTGGAGGGGGATGACAACCCGCAAATTGTTAAAATCACCATGAAAAGTCGCATAACGAACACTATACCCCAGGAGGGTACCCGCCGGGAGGCGGGAGAATCCCTCCCTGAGGCCAGCGGGTCGGGTTCGCCCGGCACGCTTGCTTCAGGCATGCCCACCGTTTCTGGGGGGGGCAACGTGTTGCGCAGAGAGGAGAGGACAGTGGAGGCTGCGGGGTGCTCGGATTCGGACACTGGTTCTGTGATCCTGAGACCCGAAGGCAGCGATCGGCGCAAGAGGCCGCGCGACGTTGAGATCGACTCCGATGACCTCTCGGGGGCCGAGTCGGTGATGTCGACGGCTTCAGTGCCGAAGTTTTCGACGGCTCGACGTGGGAGAGCTCCCACTGTCGGCACGTCCATTGGGCTTGGAGCGGCCAGGGCAGCTCTTACTCGTGCGCGCCTGCACGAGTATGAGCAGCTGCTGGACCACGAGGAGCAGTTCTGCGAGGAGCTGGACGAGAGGTTGACCGCCGACCGCCGAAGCAGGGGCGTTGTCATTCCCGAGGGTATTGGGCGAGCGGGGCTGTCCAAAGGACGCCCGACACCTCGCCAGTACCCCTCGAAAGCTGACATGGCAGTTGCTAGGAGGGAAGCGGAAGAGGCCTGTCGCATTGAGGTGCCGCCCGTTGCTGGTCCGGACGACCCCATGACGGCCGAAGAGGTGCAGGAAATAGGCCTCAAGTGTGCTTTCGCGGTGCAGGAGGTATCCCGAACATCCGGGAACCTCAAGGGCACCTACCAGAGCACCTTGAACCACGCCTCGGCGACGTTCCGGAGGTGTTTGGCCAACCTTACGTCGCGGTCCATAACGGACGAGTCGCGACGTATTGAAGAGGCAAACTGCCGACTGAGAGAGGAGGTCCATGCCCTGCGAAGGGAGGTCACGTCGTTGAGGGCTATGGTTGACCAGGTTGGGTTGGAGTTGGGGTCCCCCCGTCGGGAACAGCCCCATCGTCCTGCCACCAGGTCCCAAGACCAGGCCGTTCTGACGGCAATTGCGGAGCTGCGACGCAACATGGAGGCGAATAACGCCACCGTTAGCGCCCGCCTTGACGGACTCGAGACGAGTCGAGATGCGCCTGTGCGTGCCCGTCCACCCCGTGCGGATGACCGCGGTCACCGGGGAGATGACTTCCCGGTGCTTCCCGCGCCCGATAGGGTTGTTGGACGGAGGCTGGCCACGCCTTCTCGATCCTCGTCCGTCTTGCCTGAAGAGCGCCTCCCGACTCCTAGACGGAGTGCAACCCCGATTCCATCGGATCCGCCCCAGCCCAGATGGGAAACGGCGGGCCGTGGAGGAAGGAAGAAGAGGGCGAGAGGTGATCCCTCCACTCGGGCGACAACCCGCCCGCTGACTGCGCCTACCCCGGCACCTGCGTCAATTCGCACAGCTGTGCCGCCTCGCTCAGCGCCACAAACGGCAACTGGTGCAGCCCCGGGGAAGCGGAGACCGCGAAGGCGGAAAAGAGTGAGGCTTAGGCAGCCTACCTCAGCGGCGGTGGTAATAAAGCTGCGCCCGGAGGCCTTGGCGATGGGCGTCACATATGCTGACGCCATCAAAAAGGCCCAGCAGGCCATCTCCCTGCCCGACCTCGGTATCGAGGCGCTCAGGTCGAGGACGGCCGCCACCGGAGCGCGGTTATTTGAGGTCCCCGGATCTGAGAGCGGCGCGAAGGCCGATCTGCTCGCCAGCAGGCTGGAGCAGGTTTTGTCGGAGGTGGCCACGGTCGCCCGGCCTGAAAAGCACGCGGACATCCGCGTGTCAGGGCTGGGCACGTCTTCAACCACCGAAGACGTCGCCGCGGGACTTGCGGCGAGAGCTGGTTGCCCAATTGGGGCTTTGAGGGTGGGACGCATTAGGATGGGTCCCAATTTCGCCGGGAGCACTATCGTGCGCTGCCCCCTTCGAGCGGCAAGAGCGCTCGTAAGTCAGGGCCAATTCCTCCTCGGGTGGAGCATGGCCCAGGCGGTCGCCCTTGAGCCCCGCCCAATGCGGTGTTACCGCTGCATGGGCGTGGGCCATACGCGGCAGAGGTGCCCCAGCGCGGTCGATCGTTCCGGACTCTGTTTCCGGTGCGGACTGCCTGGGCACCAAATGAGGGAGTGCTCTCGCGAGCCCAAGTGCGCGGTTTGCCTCGCGGCAAAAAAACCGCACCACCACCTGATGGGAGGTAGGGGTTGTAGTCCCCCTACCGTCAGGGGCTGCCCTGATCCCCCCGCAACGGGGGTGGAGACTACCATGAGGGAGCTCGCTCCAACGGAGCCTATGGTGGAGCCCTCTCCGCCAGTGCTGGAAATGGAGGCGACGGAAGAGCTGCCGTCACCCCTGCCCATTGACCCTATCGCCGACCACCCACGTACCTCTCCCTTGAGAGGAGTTGGGTCGGAGAGCATTAGGGAGGTAGAGGAGGAGGTGCAGGACGCAAGTCCGAGGTCCACCTCTCCTTCTCGGCCTAAGCCTAAGCCGCTGAGAGCGCCGGATGGGCGGTTTATCAAAAAACCCCCCACTAGACCATGATCGGAAAATCCTGCAAAGGGTGTGTGTGGCCTCTTAGCAGGCCACACAGCGGAAGAGCACCAACGTGCTGCTGGTGGGAGGCGCGGTTCACTATACATAACAGATCCCGCGCCAACCACAAAATCAGGCTGACTGCAGGTCCCGGGGGTTTTAGTGGGTCGGGCAGACCATCGCCCAACCCCACATACCCCGACAACGGGTTGAGCCTTTAGTGCTCCCCGTGGGATGACTTGGTTGCAAGTTTCCCCCGGGTCAAAAAAAAAAAAAAAAAAAAAAAAAAAGGTTAGGTTAGGTTAGGTTAGGTTAGGTTAGGTTAGGTTAGGTTGGGGTTTGTGTTGGGTGACCTCCTCGTGGTAAACCCTGGGCAACGGGCAGCCTCAACATCCTCCTCCAATGAGGAGGCTGCTGTGAGACTGGCCGGCTAACAACCCGACACAGGCGGGAGCCCCTTCTGGGCCCTGCATCTCCAGGTGCGTGTCCACTTTGGGCCGTGCGACTCGCTGCTCCTTCTGAGTGGCTTTGAGTGGATTTTTTACGGCGCCCCTTCTGGGCGTCGTTACACGGGGGGAATAGGGTAGTTTGGCGCCCCTTCTGGGCGCCCTTCAAGCGCTTCCATGCGCAAGGTGCTTACAACTCGGGCTTCACGCCAACCCTTGTTGCGATGTTTTCGCAGTCGTCGCCAGTTCTGTTCTGGCTTGCACAACGACCCCGGTCTCGGCGTAGCCGGGTACGTGTCTGTCCAGGCAGACTGGCAGCCCACTCGGGCGACAAGAAGGAAAACTTGTAAAAACCCCGCAGACACCTCCCGCCCTCTGTGGCGTATATAGGGCGTGCTTGGCGTGGGGGCTTCGACCCGGCGCGACAAGCGACAGCTCCAGAGAAGGATACACTCTTAAAAACCCCTGAGAACACAGGTAACACCCGTTAGTAAAAACGTAACCCATCCAACAATAAAGTTGTCAAATCCGGGGACTGCAACCCGTAAATTGCTTCGTAAAAAGTAATGAAAATGTCCAGTAATTTGAATGCGAGTATGTCATGCGCTCCGGCTGACGCCCGGCGCACGGGGATGACCGGGTCCCCGTGTGAGAAATTTGCTACCGAAGGTCCCTCTGGGGTGGCCGACCAGGCCTCAGAGTGTGTCTATGTTCCTGGAAGCTCGAAGTGTGTGCCCGTGAAGGGCAGTGGTGGAAGTGGTGACGTTGGTGGCGTCAAGCCCGTGAAGGGCGGTGGTAGTAGTCGGCCCAGTAGGGGCAAGGAGGTTAGGTCCGGTATGGACTTAGGAATGCCTAAAAAGGGCAAGGTGTTGTCCGTCTCATTGACGCGACTCGACGCGGCCATTAGAACTCGCAGCCGCAGTCGTCGAGCCAGAGACGGTCAGGACAAGGAGAAAGAGGTCGTGGTGGTTCGTTCGGAGGAGGAGGACGCAATGTCCGACTGCTCGACTTCCACAATCACCAGTGGTTGCAAAAGGACTCGAGCGAATCTGTCCTCAGAGTCGGACAATGACTCGGTCCGCTCTTTCCGTTCGGCGAAAGTGCCTACCTCTCGTCGAGGCAGAGGCAGACCGCCCACTACAGGGCAGTACGTAGGCCTTGCTGCTGCGAAGGAGCGGCACTATGAGGCCGAGCGTAAGGCTCTTGAGCTCCAGGCCGAGAAAGAGTACGCCGAAATGGCTCACGAGAGGCGCGTCACTAGAGCATCCAGAGCTGTCCTAATGGGTGGCTCTGATAAAGACGAAGAGGCCTGTGCAGATGTTGTCGTCCAAGAGGTGGAGGACGACATCAAAATGCTGCTTCATGTGGCCAACACATCCGGCCATCTCAAGGGTACATATGTTAAGTCCCTTAAGGCGATTGCTGAGTCCTATAAGGAAAATATAGGACTCTTGCGATACCGTACGGTTTCACAAGAAACCGAAGCCCTAAAGGCTGAGAACCTCCGTCTCAGTGCGGAGGTGTCTAGCCTAAGGGAGGAAATGGCTACTTTGCATGCCACGGTGGAGTATCTCCACCAAAAGCAGTTCGTCCCTGTGGCTACACCCACTTCAGATGCGTGGGAAGGAGAGATGTCCGATGACGTTCATCCGGTTGCTCCTGTGACTCCTAAAGCGATGGCCCCCTTGGCGCAGCGAAAGGAGCCGATGGCACAATCGAAGCCGAAAGCGAAGGCAGTTCAACCGCCGCCGCTTCCTCCCCCGCCAGTAATTGACCAATCGGTTCTGGCGGAAGTTATGAGACAGGTTGGATTCATGGTTTCCACTAGATTGGAATCAATCGAGGCTAGGCTGCCTCCTGAGCCTCGTCTGCGTCCACCGCTTGCGGCCGACGCCAAGAACAAGGCTAACAACAGCTTTGCGTTGGCAGCGAAAAGCGCACCGACACCAGCGCCCAAAACCAAGGGCAAGAAGGCTGCGGCCCTACCTACATCTGTGGGGCCCCAAAAAGCGACCGGCAAGCCCAAAAAGGGAGCGAAGGCGGCGAAGACCACCTCGTATGCCTCCCAGGCTGCAAAGACCCCTGTGGCTCCTGGCCCGTCCACCTCGGCCGAGGGAGAGTGGACCCCGGTCACCAACGGCCGGAAAGCTCGCAGGAAGAAGGCGGCCAAGGCCAAGGAGCAGGCCAAACCGCAGGCCAAATCTCAGGCCAAAAGGAGGTTCAAGCCCAAGTTGAGGACTCCTCGCTCGCCGGCAGTGGTCATAACACTGCAGCCGGAGGCAAAAGAGCGAGGACTTACTTATGCCAACGTCCTCCTGAAGGCAAAGGAGTCGGTAAATCCTGCCGACCTGGGAATCGTGGGGGTACGATTTAGAGAGGCGGTCACTGGTGCTCGTATCCTCAATCTCCCGAGCACGGCCACGGAGGAGCAAGCTGACCAACTGGCCCGTCAGATCAAGGAGGCCCTAGGTGATGACGCTAAAGTCTCCAGGCCGGTAAAATGCGCAGACCTGCGCATATTCGACCTGGACGACACCATCTCTCCAGCGCAAGTAGTTGCACAGGTGGCGAAGGTAGGGTCCTGCTCGCCGGAGCATGTGAGGGTTGGGCAGATGCGCCGTGGCGCTGGTGGCATGTACACAATTTATGTGTCATGCCCAGTAGCTGCGGCCAAAGTCCTGCTAAAGGAGAGATGTATCAACATCGACTGGAGCATTGCCCATGTGGAGGCTCTGGAGGCGCGGCCGCTTAAATGCTACCGCTGTCTCGAAAGGGGGCACACCAAAGCCCGATGCACGGCCATGATAGACCGCAGCGATATCTGCTATCGCTGCGGTAAAGCAGGCCATATAGCGGCATCGTGCTCTTTGGCACCACACTGCCCGATGTGCGCGGAGGCGAAGCGGCCTGCGTCTCACATCATCGGCAGTAAATCGTGCCAAGCCCCAAGGCGGAAGAGGACAGCGGCCAAAACATCGGCTGCTGGCACCCAAGGAGGCGCTCAGCAGACGCCTCATGCCGATGCAATGGAGATTGGCAATGTCTAGCACGGCCCTACTACGCCTTCTCCAGACGAACCTAAACCACGCTGCCGGTGCACAAGACCTTTTTGTGCAATCAATGGCAGCGTGGTCGATAGGTATAGCGGTTGCGGCAGAGCCGTATTACGTGCCTGACCGCAATAATTGGGTAGCGGACTCCACTAAACTTGTGGCGATTGTCGGAGGTTCGTCGGACGTGGTCCCTCCGTTCGTCTTCCTTGAACGGGGAGCCGGCTTTGTTGTCGTCAAGTGGGGAGGATTTGCCCTGATTGGGGTATATTTCTCCCCAAATAAGACCGTGGCGGAATTCGAGGCGTTTATTGGCCAACTGGGTGCTGCGGTTCACCGTGCCTCGCCCCTGCCAGTAATCGTCCTCGGCGACTTCAACGCTAAGTCGACGACCTGGGGCTCCCCGGCCACATGTCAACGTGGTGAAGTTGTGGAAGAGTGGGCCATAACATCCGGCCTGCTCCTCCTAAATCAGGGCAGCACAAATACGTGCGTACGGCAGCAGGGCGGGTCTATCGTGGACCTGTCCTTCGCTTCTCCTGTCGTTGCTCGTCGCGTGTCCGGGTGGACGGTTGTCGAGGGGGTTGAGACATTGTCGGATCATCTTTACATCAGATTCGACCTCGCCCCCTCGAACGGTGTCAACAGCCAGTCGCGTAGCACGGGTCCGTCGCCGTTCCCGCGCTGGGCGGTCACCAAGCTGGATCGGGAGCTGGCTATAGAGGCAGCCATTGCCCAAGTATGGTTTGCTCGCCCTCCCACCCAGTCGATCCAGGTGGACGAAGGAGCGAACTGGTTTGCAGACTCCATGACAGAGGTTTGCGATGCGGCCATGCCCCGGGTTCGCCGCTGTCCTCCCAGAAGAGCAGTCTATTGGTGGTCGCAGGAGGTGGCTGCACTGCGCGAAGAATGCATCGTGGCGCGCAGAGCCTACACAAACCATCTTAGGCGGCGTAGGCGAAATGTGCAAGACGATGCGGCACTGCACACTGCATATAAAGAAGCCAAGGAGGCCTTGAAAGTCGGCATATGTCAGGCCAAGGACCAGGCAAGGGAGGAGATGCTCGAGGGACTCAATCGAGATCCTTGGGGCCGCCCTTACCGCTCAGTGCGGGGCAAGCTGCGCAACGTGGGCCCCCCTCTCACTGAGTCGCTCGAGCCTCAGTTACTCGACTCCATTGTTCGCTCGTTGTTTCCGGAGCGAGGCGAATTTGTGCCGCCGAGGATGGCCCCGGCAACAGCTAACGGGGACGCCGCTCATATACCGCCAATTACTACTGGTGAGTTGGGCGCAGCCTTCCTGCGGCTCAAGGCCAAGAATACGGCCCCAGGGCCTGATGGCATCGTCGGCAAAGTCTGGGTGATTGCTGAAGAAATTATAGAGGAGCGCTTCCGGTCTCTTCTGGACGCCTGTCTCTCAGCGGGGGAGTTCCCTGCTAGGTGGAAAACAGGACGCCTCGTTCTGCTCAGAAAGGAGGGGAGACCCCTTGAATCACCATCTGCTTACCGGCCTATTGTTCTTTTGGATGAGGCCGGTAAGCTCTTCGAGCGCATCCTGGCCCGGCGAATAAATGGCCATCTGAGCAATGTGGGCCCTGATTTGGCACCTTGCCAGTATGGGTTCCGGGAGGCGCGATCCACTATTGACGCCATCCTTGATGTCAAGGCTCATGCTCAGGAGGCTATTGCACAGGGAGAAGTTGTGTTGGCGGTGTCGCTCGACATCGCCAATGCATTCAACAGTCTGCCCTTCGAGTGCATCGGGGAGGCTTTGAAATACCATGGCGTACCTGGCTATCTGCAGAGGATAATTGTCAATTACCTGCGGAATAGGTCGGTTGTGTACCTCGACCAACAAGGCAGAATGCGCAACAGAGCAGTGTCGTGCGGTGTTCCACAGGGGTCGGTTCTGGGTCCGCTCCTGTGGAATATCGGATATGACTGGGCCCTAAGAGGTGCCATGCTGCGTGGACTTCGCGTAGTGTGTTACGCGGATGACACTCTCGTGACTGCCAGAGCCAAGGAGTTTTCGGATGCGGCCATTCTCGCAACCGTCGGAGTGTCGCATATGATCCAGCGAATCCAATTGCTGGGCCTAAAAGTTGCGCTGGAGAAGACCGAGGCGCTCTATTTCTACGGGCCTCGTAGAAGGCCGTCTCAAGACGCACATCTGTGCATTGATGGTGTGCAGATTGAGATCAGCGCCTGTATTAAATATCTCGGCCTGTATCTCGATGCCAAGTGGAGTTTTCGGGAGCACTTCCGGCGCCAGTCACTGAAGCTGGTGAGAACAGCTCACGCGCTGGGTAACTTGCTGCCAAACCTTGGTGGCCCCAGTTCCAGTGCGCGCCGGCTTTACACTGGCGTCGTACGCTCCATGGCGTTGTACGGGGCACCAGTGTGGGTGGACGCCCTTAATGCCCAAAACAAAATCCTTCTCAGGAGGCCCCAAAGGGCTATGGCATTAAGGGTAATACATGGTTACCGCACCGTGTCCTTCGAGGCGGCCTGCGTTTTGGCAGGGACTCCCCCATGGGAGCTGGACGCAGAAGTGCTGGCCTCTGTCTACGAGCAGAGCGCTGAAGTACGCAGCCTAGGCAGTAGGGCTATGCCTGAACAGGTGTCCCGATGGCGGGAGCGCGCTCAAAAGAGGGCTCTGCAACAATGGCGATTACGCCTGGAGCATCCATTTGCCGGTCACTTGACCATCGGAGCGATTCGGCCCGTCCTGGAGCGATGGGTCGTTCGCAAGGAGGGTGGGCTCTCTTTCCGTACCACGCAGGTCCTCACCGGACACGGCTGTTTTGGTGGATACCTGCATAAGATCGGTCGGGAGCCCACAATAGAGTGCCACGAGTGCGGCGCTGGGGCCGACTCGGCTACCCACACGCTGGCATTCTGCCCGGCGTTCGACAGTGAACGCCAGGCGCTACTCGCCGTCATCGGACCCGACCTGACGCTAACGGCCGTGGTCAAAGCCATGGTCACGAGCAGAAGGTCGTGGGACGCCTTCGCCTCCTTCTGCGAGGATGTCATCTCGCGGAAAGAGGAGGCGGAGAGAGCGAGAGAGGATGACCCGCTGTCAGTCGCGTCGCGACGCAGACGGACGGGTCGTCGGAGGCGGCTGCATGGGCTGTTGCACCCATCGTAGCCCAGCGCGGGGGTGGGGGTCACCATCTTCCCCACACTCCCCGCGCCATAGCCTCTAGGTGTAAGGCGCCCCTCCCTCGCACTCGGGGGAGGAGAGACGCCAGGAGGGTTCGAAGGAACCACCGCGGCGGGCCGTGAATGACTCGATGAGTGCTCGGGGTCCCGCCCAGCGGTTGACGGGTGCCGTGTGGTTTTAGTGGGTCGGGCAGACCATCGCCCATCCCCACACACCTCCCGGGTCGTGCAACACCCGGTCGAGACGGTCTGGTTGCAGATTTCCACACGTAAAAAAAAAAAAAAAAAAGGTTAGGTTAGGTTAGGTTAGGTTGGGGTGCGAGTCAGATGACCTCCACGTGGTGCATCCTGGGCAACGAGTGGCTCCAACATTCTCCGTTCGGAGAAGGTTGGGCCCAATCGGCTAACATCTGGCAAGGCGGGAGCCCCTTCTGGGCCCTGCACCTCCATGTGCGTGTCTACTCTGGGCCGTACGACTCGCTGCTCCTTCTGAGCAGCTTTGAGTGGAGTTTTGACGGCGCCCCTTCTGGGCGTCGCTACACGGGGGGGAATAGGGTAGTTCGGCGCCCCTTCTGGGTGCCCTTCAAGCGCTTCTGTGCGCACGGCGCTTCATGCGCGTAGGAGTAGGAAGTTTTCGCCGGCTTTCTGCAGCCGTAAGTCTCTTCGTCGCTTGCAACGACCTCGTCCTTGGCGATTACGAGTACGCGGCGTCGGGGAGACCCGGGGTGGTCTGGGATCGCGAGAAGGAAAACTCTATAAAACCCCAGAGTAAACTGGTCCAATCCTGCGGACACCTCCCGCTCTCCGCAGTATATAGGGTTCCTCGGTCGTGGGGACTTCGTCTCGAGGTGACCTCTGTCCCGCACAGTCCTGGCGGATGACAACGCCCAAATTGTCAAGGGAATTACAACCCTCACAGTTGTTACCAACATGAAAGCGGCTCTAAAAAAAGTATTACCCCAGGAGGGTACCCGCCAAAAGGTGGGAGAACCCCTCCCCGAGGCCGACAAGCCGGACATGCCGTCCGACTCGCCGTCCTCGGGCACGTCTCCGGTATCTGGGGGAGACCGTGAACCGCCTGTAGTGTTACATGAGCGAAAGCTCGTGATAGAGATGTCCAGTGGGGACCAAAAGGTGTGTGCGGGGTACGCGGCGGCTTCATCCGCGAAGGCTACCCTGCCCGAAGAGGAAGTTGTGGGTGAGAGGGATGACAACCTCAAAACTGTCACGAAAACCAAAATGAAAGCAGGACTTAAATTAGCATTACCCCAGGAGGGTACCCGCAAGGCGGGAGAACCCCTCCCCGGGGCCGGCACGTCGGCCTCGGGCAAGCCCCTCGTTTCTGGGGGGGGCAAAGGACTGCCGGAAGTTGGAGGAAGGAGGCCCGTAAGGGGCGGCGACAGGGTCGCTAAAGAGGCAGACAAGCAGCCCAGACGGGTTACTCGTAGAGGCGCGAAGATCAGCGCTAAGGAAAATGAGTCAGGGGATGTCAGTGACGCTTCCTCCGTTTCGCGGAGGAGTGACAACGAGCGTTGCAAAGATCCACCACTAGCAGAGATTAGTTCAGACTCTGACCACTTTTCCGATGCTGACAATATGTCGGCAACCCCGAAGGCCGATTTTCAGGCACGACGGGGGAGAGGGCGCCCACCAACAACGGGCGAGTATGTAGGCCTTGCCGAGGCTAAGGCTACATATGCTCAGGCTCGCAGGGAGGAACTGGAGCTTGAAGCTGAAGAAGAGGTGGCTCGTATGGCCTCCCAGGCTCGGGAGTACAGAGCTATTCGCGTCAGGGAGAGGACGACCTGCACGAATCCGACGGAGGCAGAGGAACTAGCTGCTGTCGACTACAGCAAGCGCTGTCTGGAGTCGAGCCAGATTGTCAGTTTTGTTGCTAGTCGGTCAAAAAACCTGAAAGGGACATTTCAGCATAAGCTAAAAGAGGCGGCTGAAGTCGTCAAAGCAGCGGCCGAAGAGTATCGTAGACTTCCCTCTGTTGAGGAAAATAGGAGGCTGCAGGAGGCCAACGCTTGTTTGCAAGCGGACAACGCTCGCCTGCATTCGGAAGTTGAAGAGCTGAAGAAGGAGGTGGCCGAGCTCAAGGCTGCCTTTGCCGGTTTCCGACGTGATCGGAGTCTGCCCTCAGAAGCTCCAGAGGTGCACGAGGTGACCGTCGTGGCGGATACCCCATTCGAGCTGTCCCCGCTACCTCAGCGGCTCACGGCCAGGCGGCGGACGATGGAGTCGGAAAAGGGCGATCATCTTCCCCAGAAGTCATCGTCTAGCCACGATGAAATGCTGCAGACTATTCTGCAGCGGGTGGGCTTGATGCTTGACGCACGACTAGGTCCAGTCGTGACAACATCGCAGGCTGAGCTTTCGCAGCCCTCTTTGGCTCGGGAACTGGTTGCTCCGCCTAAGGACGGTCCAGGTCGTGCCAAAGTGAGAGCACAGCCCACTGAATCCTCCAAGAAGAGGGAAAAGGCACCTCCTAAAGCGGCCAAAAAGGGAAAGAAGACCAAGGCAGCGGACATTCAACCTGCCGCCTCCGGATTAGGCCCCTCCAAGGCCGCTTTATCTGTACCAGCGCAGCTTATGGACCAACCCGAAGGAGGGTGGACCGAGGTCAAAAAGCGCAAGAAGAAAAAGAAGAAGAAGGAAGCAGCTCCTAGCGCAGCTCCCCCCCCTTCTGGGAACAAACGGTCTACAGCCACAGCGTCCAAGGCTGCTACGGCCAAGGTCACTGCTGCCAAATCCCAGATGGACCCGAAGAGGAAGCTCCGACCCCCAAGAACGGCGGCAGTTGTTCTGACACTGCGACCAGAGGCGGAACAAAGCGGCATGACGTACGCCTCCGCCATCCTCAAAGCGAGGGAAAAGGTTAAGCTCTCTGAGCTCAACATTCCTACGCCTAGGTTTCGGGCAACGGCGACCGGATCCCGCATCCTAGAACTTGCAGGTGCGGCCGGCAACCAGAACGCCGACACTCTCGCTGAGAGGATCAGAGAGACAATGGCGGATGTGTTCTTCGTTGGTAGGCCAACAAAGTGTGCGGATCTCAGAATATCCGGCCTGGACGACTCTGTTGTCAAAACTGACATCGTAACAGCGATCGCAGAGGCGGCTGGATGTTCTGAGGATGGCATCAAGGTGGGCGAAATTACATTCGCCGGGCCTGGCGGTGTAGGCTCGGCTTGGGCCAAATGCCCCATTGCAGCCGCCAAAAAGGTGTTAGACATCGGACGACTCGACATGGAGTTCAGTTCGGCACATGTTCGTGCCCTCGATCCCCGGCCCAAGAGGTGTTTCCGGTGTTTTGAAGGAGGACACATAAGCGCAAAATGCAAGTCACAGATTGACCGCAGCGGGCTCTGCTACCGCTGCGGTAAGGCTGGCCATCTTGCAGCCGCATGTGTGGACAGACCACACTGTCCAGTCTGTGCAGACGCTAAGCGGTCCTGCGAGCATAGTGTGGGAAGCGGACTCTGCGTTGCGCGTAATAAGAAGGGAACGGGAAGGGTGGCTAGGAAGAACAACTCAGCCCCAGCACCGTCGAGCGTCCAGCAGGCGCCGGAGGGAGTAACTGAGAAACCCGTTAATGGATAGTACAACCTTAACTCGTTACTTCCTCCAGGCGAATCTGAACCACTGCGCCGGAGCGCAGGACTTGTTCCTGCAATCTATGGCGGAGTGGTCAGTAGACATAGGAGTGGCGGCGGAGCCATATTTCATTCCATCTAGGCCCAACTGGGCCGTTGATACAGAGCGATCGGTGGCCATCACGGCCGCACCTAAGCCTCTGTCTCCGCCCCTCTCGGTGAAAGAGTCTGGCCCCGGATACGTGGCGGCTATATGGGGGGACACGGTCATCGTCGGGGTGTACTTCTCGCCCAATAGGACCTTAACCGAGTTTGAAGTCTTCTTAGCGGCCCTCAATGAAGTTGTTAGGCGGGCGACCCCGCGGCATGTATTTGTGATCGGGGACCTCAACGCAAAGGCCACGGCTTGGGGCTCTCCTGCCAATGATCCCCGAGGCGACGCCGTTCTGGATTGGTCAGTTGAGACTGGTCTTTGCTTACTGAACCAGGGCTCAGTCAACACGTGCGTGCGACAACAGGGAGGTTCAATTGTCGATCTGACATTTGCCACGCCTTCTATTGCAACGCGCGTCGTGGGGTGGGGAGTTCAAGCAGACGTGGAGACGCTCTCGGACCACCTGTACATCCGGTTCGAGGTCTCCCCTAATGCGAACGTGCGTCCTCCTCAAAACGGCGGCGTCTCGCCATTTCCGCGCTGGTCAATTAAGAAAATGGATAGGGAGCTACTTATGGAGACCGCAATGGTTCAATTGTGGTTCTCTCAGTCAGCGGTTGGAAATGTCGAGCAGGAAGCCGCATGGTTCAAGGAGGCTATGACGCGTGTATGTGACGCGGCTATGCCGAGAGTGAAGCGCCCTCCACCTAGGAAGGCTGTATATTGGTGGTCGCAGGAGCTGGCTGATCTTCGTGTCGAGTCCATCGCGGCAACGAGAGCCTACACAAGGCAGCGTAGGAAGAGGATCCGCGACCTCCACCTAGAGGAACTTCTCAAAGCCGGATATAAGGCTGCGAAGAAGGAGCTGCAGCTAGCCATCTGCCGGTCCAAACTGCAGTCGAGGCAGGAACTGCTCGAGGGACTCAACCGAGACCCTTGGGGGCGCCCGTATCAAACGGCACGGGGGAAACTTCGAAGCCTTGGCCCCCCAGTTACGGAAGCCCTTGAGCCTCCAGTCCTGGAGAACGTCGTAGCGAGCCTGTTCCCGATCCGGGCAGAGCATGTGCCACCTCCGATGGCCCCGCCACGCCATATCGTCGTCGAGCCTGCAACCCATGTTCCGTCAATTACCACTGACGAGTTGGACGATGCCTTTTTAAGGCTCAAGAGCAAAAACACCGCTCCAGGCCCCGACGGCATTCATGGACGGGTGTGGGTCTTAACATCCGAGGTGCTAGAAGACCGGTTCAGGCGACTGCTAGATGCATGCCTTGAGACGGGACAATTCCCATCTCTTTGGAAGACGGGGAGGCTGGTCCTGCTACAGAAGGAAGGGCGGCCGGTAGACTCGCCATCTGCATACCGGCCAATCGTGCTGCTTGACGAGGCTGGGAAACTCTTCGAGAGAGTCTTGGCCTCGCGCATTGTACGGCACCTGACCATCAGTGGCCCTGACTTAGCGGATTGTCAATACGGCTTTCGGACAGGGCGATCCACAATTGACGCCGTCAAATGTGTTAAGTCGTTGTCCGAAGAGACAGTCTCGCGAGGGGGAGTGGTGCTAGCAGTGTCATTAGACATTGCGAACGCTTTCAACACCCTCCCCTTCGCATGCATAGAGGAGGCGCTTCGCCACCACAACGTTCCGGGATACCTTCTGCGTACTATCGGCAGTTATCTCCGGGACAGGGTTGTTGTGTACGCGGACAGGAACGGGCAGGTGCGACGTAGAAACGTCACGTGCGGTGTTCCGCAGGGGTCGGTCCTCGGACCCCTTCTGTGGAACATCGGATATGATTGGGTGCTGCGCGGTGCGCTGTTGCGTGGCCTGAGTGTGGTGTGCTACGCCGACGACACTCTAGTCACCGCCTGCGCAGACACTTTCAAGGATGCCGTCCGGCTGGGCACTGTCGGTGTCACTCAGGTGGTGCGGCGAATTGAGCTGCTGGGCCTTAAGGTGGCGTTAAATAAAACGGAGGCTATCTTCTTCCATGGCCCCCGTAAAAAGCCACCGGTAGACGCACACCTCAATATTACGGGTGTCAGGATCGATGTCGGTACTAACATGAAGTACCTAGGGCTAGTACTTGACAGCAGGTGGAATTTCAACGCCCACTTTAAACAGCTAGCCCCAAGACTGGTCGGAGCAGCGGGAGCCCTGGGCAGACTACTGCCGAACCTGGGCGGTCCATGCGCAAGCGTACGTGAACTGTACCTAGGGGTGGTGCGGTCGATGGCCCTGTACGGCGCGCCCGTGTGGGTTGACGCCCTGAACGCTCAAAACAGAACCCTGCTGCGGAGACCGCAGCGGGTGATAGCAATCAGGGCCGTTCGAGCATACCGCACGGTCGCATATGAGGCAGCATGCGTGCTGGCAGGAACTCCACCCTGGGACCTAGATGCGGAAGTCCTGGCCGCAGTTTACGAGCAGTCAGCTCGAGTTCGTGAGCTAGGAGGAAGGCCAATGCCTGAAGAAATTAACAGTTGGCGCAGGCGTGCACAGAAAGCAACTATGCGCAAATGGTTAATGCGGCTTGAGCAGCCGTCAGCCGGTCTCTGGACCATAACGGCGATTCGGCCCGTCCTCAAGAGATGGGTTGAGCGCGAGGAAGGGTCGCTCTCTTTCCGGTTGGTTCAGGTCCTCTCGGGGCATGGCTGCTTCGGGAGGTACCTATGCCACATTGCCGGAAGAGAACCGACTACGGTTTGCCACCATTGCGGGGCACCAGAAGATACAGCTCTGCACACGCTGGCTGAGTGTCCAAGCTGGGCACAAGAGCGGTCGGAGTTGGAGGTGGTGGTAGGTCCCGACCTGTCACTCACAGCAGTGGTCGAGGCCATGCTGACGGACAAAAGGTCGTGGGATGCGGTCACGTCTTTCTGCGAAGAAGTCTTGTCGCAGAAGGAGGCGGCGGAACGCGCCAGAGAGGAGGACCCCAACTCTGGAGTAATTCGCCGACGGCGGACAGGAAGGAGAAGGCGTGGTTTTGCTCAGCTTCTCCCTCCGTAAAGCTCCAAACGGAGCAGAGGCGAGCCCTCAGCAGGGCAACCGTTCCCACGCCGTCGTGGTAGAGTCGCGTAGCGATTACCCAGGACGACGTGTGCTGCGGAAAGCGGTTAGATCTCCGGGGGTTTTAGTGGGTCGGGCGGAGTACCGCCCAACCCCACATACCCCGAACGTGGGTTGAGCCTTGTGTAGCTCCCCACGGGATGACTTGACAGCAAGTTTCCCCCGGATAAAAAAAAAAAAAAAAAAAAAAAAAAAGGTTAGGTTAGGTTAGGTTGGGGTGCGAGTCAGATGACCTCCACGTGGTGCATCCTGGGCAACGAGTGGCCCCAACATCCTCCATTCGGAGAAAGTTGGGTCCAATCGGCAAACATCTGACTAGGCGGGAGCCCCCTCTGGGCCCTGCACCTCCATGTACGTGTCCACTTTGGGCCGTACGACTCGCTGCTCCATATGAGCAGCTTTGAGAGGAGTTTTGGCGGCGCCCCCTCTGGGCGTCGTTACACGGGGGGGTAGGGGTAGTCCGGCGCCCCCTCTGGGCGCCTTTCAAGCGTTTCTGTACGCAGTGGAGTAAACGGGGGCTTCATGTCACCCTTCGTTTGTGTTGTCGTCGTCACGGGTTCTGTCCCGCTCGCCACAACGACCCCAGCCCTGGCATGAGCTGGGTACGTGGTGTTCTGGGTCAGGCCTGCAGCCCATTTGGGTGAAGACAAGGAAAAGTCGTTAAAACCCCACGGATACCTCCCGACCTCCGCGTGTATATAGGGTTCCTTTGGCGTGTGGGCGACGCATAGGTGACGGTTGTAGCCCCAACAGGGACCGGCAGCCCTTAAAGTGCCAAAGGGGATGACAACCCTGAAATTGTCTGGGAGACATCCCAAAAAATGTCAATTATGGAAGTACAGATTAAAAAAGCAATACCCCAGGAGGGTACCCGACGGGAGTCGGGAGAATCCCTCTCTGGGCCCAGTTCTCTGGACCCAGGCTGCCCCACCGTCTCTGGGGGGGGCAACTCTGCACTTTCATCATCGGATTCGTCCGAGACACTTCGCGGGGTAGGCAACCAGGCCCCGAGGAGTTGCAATGTTCCTGGAAGGAAAAAATCTGACAGTATTACTGGAAGAGTTTCGAGGCGAGGGCCCGTAAAGGGCGAGGTTATGGCGAGTGGGTCCGTGAAGGACTTGAAAGTTGTTGGTAGTGATGGTGCGAAGCCCAAATTGGGCCGAGTACTAAGTGTGTCTTTGACAAGGTTAGAGATGACAGGCGCGAGAACGCGTAGCCGTAGTGGACACGGCAGGAGAACTTTGTCCAAGGGGAAAGGCGCTTCATGCGTTGATGATGATATTGTGTTTGTGTCAGCTGAAGAAGAGGAGGTCGACTATCGGTCCGACTGCTCCACAGATACTGTCACGGCTGGAGGTGGGGATCGTAAAAGACCCCGTGCTGTTGAGTCGGCGGAATCGGATGAGTCATCTTGCTCGGTTTCGAAGAAACCCACAGCCCGCAGGGGCAGGGGCCGACCACCTACGACGGGGGAATTCGTAGGTTTGGCCGAAGCTAAAATGGCTCTGGTAGAAGCCAGGCAAAAGGAGCTTGAACTACAAGCTGAGGAAGAGACTGCGGAGCTGGCTCGTCGCATGAGGGAGACGAGGATCAAAACCGCCAAGGTTCTGTATGAGCATACCGAAAAGGAGGAAACGGCTTCAACTATCAAGGAACAGGTTGAAAAAGATGTGGCCGTACTTATTAAAGTGGCCAAGACTTCGAGTCACCTTAAGGGGACTTACCAAAAGTTCCTTAAGGATGTGGCGGAGTCATACAAGGAAAATATCGCAAGGCTCAGCGAGCTCACAGTATCGGATGTGACAAAGGCACTCGAGGCTGAGAACAAACGTCTGAGTGCTGAAGTGAAAGAGATGAAGGAACACATGGTGACTCTTGAGGCCACCATCAACTATATGAACGAGAAGCGTACGTTCTCCCCCATCCCTGCTCACTTCTTTGAGGAGATAAATGACATGGATACGGACGGGGCCTTGCCTGAAGTTCGAAAGGCGAAGTCAGCGCCGAGGATCACCCCTATCCCTGTCCCTGCTCCAGTCGAGAAACCAAGACAGGAGGTTGACCAGGAACTGATGCGTGCCATCATGTTGCAAGTGGGCAACATGGTAAACACCCGGATTGATTCCCTGGCGGCAAGGCTGCCTCCGGAGCCACGGCTGCGCCCCCCTCTGGCGCATGATGCCAAAAAGAGGCAGGATACACTGACTTCTTCAGTACAGAATGCTTCTTCTCTGCTGGCAGCCAAGCCCACTGCGAAGACTGCGCCAAACACACAGCCTTCTAAGAAAGGAAAGGGGAAGGGTAAAGGGAAGGTGACTACCAAAGCCCCCCCTCCGGCCAAAACTAAGCCTGCGACTCCGAAGCAGAAAGCCTCGGAGCCTGTACCATCCACTTCCAATGCCCCTGTGGAAGAAAGGTGGTCTGAGGTTATTGGTCGAAAGGCAAAAAGGAAGGCTGCAAATAAGCAGGCTAAACCCCCGGCAAAAACTCCAACTACGCCGGCGGCGGCGGCCAAGAACCCCAAGAAGGACAAAAAACCCAACTTGCGTCCGCCTCGGACTTCGGCAGTTGTTCTAACACTGCAACCCGAGGCAGAGAAGTCCGGCATGACGTATCAAGCTGTGTTGCTAAAAGCCAGGCAGGAGACTACCCCAGCGGACTTTGGTATTCAGCAGATGCGAATCAGATCTGCAGCTACGGGAGCCCGTATTCTGGAGATCCCAGGACCAACCAGTGCGGAGCAAGCGGACTCTTTTGCAGACAGGCTGAGGAGTGTTCTCGGGGATGCAGTTAAAGTCTCCAGGCCAACAAAATGTGCTGATATGCGCATTTCCAGCCTGGATGAATCGATAACAGCGGCGGACATCATCAACGCCATTGCTTTGAAGGGCAACTGCAATCCCGGGAGTGTGAAGGTTGGGCAAATCCGACGTGGTCCTGGCCGCATGGGGACACTCTGGGCTTCGTGCCCGGTGGCGGCCGCTAAGATCATCACGGATGAAGGCAGGTTGCCTATTGGCTGGTGCCTCTCGGTACCTGTTACTGCGCTGGAACGAAGGCCGATGAAATGCTTCCGGTGCCTGGAAGGTGGACATACTAGAGCGAACTGTGTGGCCCAGATTGACCGCAGCGACTTATGCTATCGCTGCGGTAAGGCTGGACACATTGCAGCAGTTTGCTTTGACAAACCGAATTGCCCTCTATGTTCTGAGGCAAAGAAAAGGGCGGACCATCATGTGGGCAGCAAAAGGTGCCTGTCCCACAACAATAAGAAGGGACCCAAAGTAGCTGGAAGGACCCCAGCTCCCGTGGTCAACGCTGAGCAAGCGCCTCCGGAAACTATGGACATAGGAAATGTGTAGTACGCCTCACCATATTTTCTTACAGGCTAACCTTAACCACGCAGCCGGAGCCCAAGACCTCTTGCTCCAGTCAATGGCTGAGTGGTCGGTGGACGTTGCGGTAGCGGCCGAGCCATATTTTGTTCCTCCCCAATCTCCTCGTTGGGTGGGGGATGTTGGCGATTCTGTCGCGATTGTTGGAGCAGCGCAAGCACAAACGCCTTTTGAACTTAAGGAAAGGGGTCCTGGCTACGTGGCTGCAAGGTGGGGGAAGATAATCGTTGTGGGAGTTTATTTCTCCCCTAATAGGCCCATCATTGAGTTTGAAAGGTACATCTCTCATCTAGGTGCAGTAGTGAACCGGGTCTCAACATCGTGTCCTGTGCTTCTAATGGGTGACCTAAATGCTAAATCTGAAGCGTGGGGGTCGCCTGCCTCGAATCCGAGAGGTCCCTTGGTTGAAGAGTGGATGGTTGAATCTGGAATGCTGTTGTTGAATCGAGGCACGTCCAATACCTGTGTGAGACAGACGGGGGGGTCCATAGTGGACTTAACGTTCGCTACCCCTGCTCTGGCCCTGCGTATTCGGAACTGGCATGTCTTGGAAGAGGTGGAAACATTATCCGATCACCTCTACATCAGTTTCCAAATCGCCTCCACTGTGGGAAGCATCAATCTGTCTCGTCAAGGGGCTGGTAATGCTAAATTCCCGCGATGGGTAGTAACGAAACTCGACATAGCTAAAGCGGATGAAGCGGCAATTGTGCAGAGTTGGGTTTCTTCTCCTGCCAGTAACTTGGAGGTGGACAACGGTGCTGAAGGCTTTCGCACAGCCCTAACGGCTGTCTGTGACGCGGCAATGCCTCGTGCCAAACGGTTCCCTCCCAAGAAGCAGGTATACTGGTGGTCGCAGGACATCGCGGAGCTCCGTTTTGCAAGCAACAGGGCTCGAAGGGCGTATACTCGGTGCAGACGTAGGCGTTCTCACACACCAGCGGAAGCATCGTTTTACTACGGCTTGTACCAAGAGGCAAAGAAGGAGCTCCAACTAGCCATTCTTAGGGCGAAGGATGACTCAAGAGGCGAGTTCCTAGAAATTTTGGATAGGGACCCGTGGGGTCGTCCGTACCGTGTTGTTCGAAATAAGATGAGCCAGGCATCTCCCACTGAAACGTATGAACCGGAACTCTTAACAGCAATCGTCACCGAGCTGTTTCCGGATCGCGTAGAGTTCTCGCCGCCCGTAATGGCGATCCCTTCTATTGAGATTGAGGAATTTGAGGTCCCTCTAGTCACTGCGTCGGAATTGGAAGCAGCTGTAGATCGCCTCAAAAGAAATAAGGCACCGGGCCCTGATGGGGTACCAGGTAGGGTAATGACGTTGGCCCTTCAACATCTGGGAGAGCGATTGCAGCTCCTATTTAGCAATTGTCTGTCAGCGGGGCGCTTCCCTAAAATCTGGAAGTCTGGAAGATTGTGCCTCTTGCGCAAGGAAGGGAGGCCAGTAAGCTCCCCATCAGCTTACAGACCAATAGTGCTGTTAGATGAGACGAGCAAACTTTTCGAGCGTATCCTGGCTAGCCGGATCACTCGTCACCTAACCACTGTTGGTCCCGACCTCTCAGAGGTGCAGTTCGGTTTCAGGTCTGAACGGTCAACAATTGACGCTATAATGGCACTTAGACAATTGACAACGGAGGCTGAAGCTCGAGGGGAGAGGGTGTTGGCAGTATCACTTGATATTGCTAATGCCTTCAATTCACTCCCCTTCGAGTGTATCAGAGAAGCTCTCCGATATCACGGAGTTCCTCAATACCTAAGGAGAATCATAGCGGACTACCTTGATGATAGGGAAATTCTCTACTTGGGTCCAGACATGAGTATGAAACGACGCCCTATGTGCCGCGGAGTGCCTCAGGGCTCTGTATTAGGCCCCCTTCTTTGGAATATAGGGTTTGATTGGGTGCTTCGTGGTGCATTATTGCCTCGTATGAACATTCTCTGTTACGCTGATGATACTCTTGTCACAGCTAGGGGTAGTAGTTATGAAGATGCGGCAAGGCTGGCTGCTGTAGGTACGTCCCTCATTGTCGGTCGAATAAGATTGTTGGGCTTAGAGGTAGCTCTCAATAAAACAGAGGCGATTCTTTTTCACTGCCCTCGGGGTAAACCACCCCAAGGTGCACGAATCTGCGTGGACGGAGTGAACATCCTACTCAAACCTCACCTTAAGTATTTGGGACTGACGCTGGATAGTCGTTGGACGTTTGAAGAACACTTCCGGTTGATGTCCCCAAAACTTATGGGAGCAGCTGCTGCTCTTGGCAGGCTACTGCCGAACGTTGGCGGTCCAAGTGCGAACTGTCGCCGCCTCTACACAGGGGTTTTGAGGAGCATGGCCCTATATGGAGCGCCGGTCTGGAAGGACAAGCTTAACAACAAGCTCAAAGCGTACCTTCGCAGACCACAGCGCGTTGTGGCGATCCGTGCGATCCGCGGTTACCGTACCATCTCTGGTGCCGCGGCCTGCGTTCTAGCTGGTACCCCTCCGTGGGAGCTAGACGCAGAAATGTTGGCGGAGATGTATCGACATCGAGTGCGCCTGAAGGAGGCCCAAGCTAGTGGTCAGACGCTTGAAGATCTCTCATGGATTCGACGTCGGGCACAAACTACGCTCGTGCATAGATGGGTGGCAGAATTGGAGACCCCCCTATATGGTATTCGGACCATTGAGGCGGTGCGCCCCGTCCTCAGCCGCTGGATGCAGAGGAAGTGGGGTACCATTACTTACAGACTGGCACAGGTGTTGACGGGGCATGGCTGCTTTGGTCATTACCTGCACCGAATTGCGGGAAGGGAGGCGTCCACAGTGTGTCATCACTGTGGCGCTTTAGATGATACGGCTGAGCATACATTACAGTATTGCTCGGCATGGGCAGAACAACGCAGCACGTTAGCTGCGGTTGTGGGCCCCGATCTGTCATTGATTAATATGGTTAGCACCATATTGAGCAATGAACGATCGTGGGAGGCGTTTGCTGTTTTCTGTGAGGACGTGATGTTACAGAAAGAGGCAGCGGAGCGAGAGCGTGAAACAGACGCTGAAGCAGATCAGCTCCGAAGGCGAAGAGTGGGCGGAAGAAGACGGCGATATGCCGCACTTTTGCCATAGTACCCAACAACATCTGGGTACTGAGCAGGAAGCCGAACAACTGGCTTATCCGCGATAATCGTTCTGGTGAAATCTCTGGATCCCACGATTATCGTACAGGAAGTGTTGGAGTTAATCCACCCCGGGGGTTTTAGTGGGTCGGGCAGACCATCGCCCAACCCCACATACCCCGACAACGGGTTGAGCCTTTCGCACATTGCTCCCCGTGGGATGACTTGGACGCAAGTTTCCCCCGGGTTACAAAAAAAAAAAAAAAAAAAAAGGTTAGGTTAGGTTAGGTTAGGTTAGGTTTCCCCGCTGCAAGTGGTACTAGCCGGGGACTTAAACGCGAGATCCACCACGTGGGGGTCCAGTAGAACCGACCACAGGGGAACAGAAGTGGAGGAGTTTGCAGTGGAGAGCGGCTTGGTGCTGCTGAATAGAGGTGGTGCGAGTACGTGCGTCCGATGGCAGGGGGAGTCGATTGTCGACGTCTCTTTTGCCAGCCCTGCCATTGCTGCCCGAATCACGGAGTGGAGGGTCATGGAGGGGGAGGAGACCCTCTCCGACCATCTCTACGTGTGGATGAGGGTCTCCCCCGCCTCCCTGACCACCCTCCGGCCAGCGGACGGAGTCAGAACGGCCCGGTTCCGCAGATGGGCCCTCACGCGCTTAGACCGCGAGGCGGCAGGTGAGGCGGCACTGACGGAGACTTGGTTTCCGGGCCCTCCAGCGTCAATGAATGTAGATCTCCAGGCGGAGAGGTTTCAGGGCTCGCTTGCACGCGTCTGCGACGCCAGCATGCCCAGAGTGGGAGACCGGCCCCACCAAAGGGCAGTGTACTGGTGGTCGCAAGTGATTGCCGACTTACGTACCGCCAGCATACTGGCACGGCTGGAATACCAGCATTGTAGGAGAAGACGGCACACTCCGGATGAGGAGGCTCAATTCTATGCGGTGTTCAAGGCAGCCAGGAAGAGCCTGCAAATAGAGATCCTCCGGGCCAAAACATCGGCCTGGAAGGAATTTCTCGCGGACCTGGACAGGGACCCATGGGGGAGGCCATACCGCACGGTAAGAAACAAGTACCGGAACTCGGCCCCCCCCACTGAGTCGTTTGACCCGTCACTCCTGGCCAGGATAGTGGACGAGCTCTTCCCAGCCCGTCATTTCATGATGGCCCCATTTGTTGCTCCTGAAGTGGAAGAGAGCCGAGATGTGGACTCCATCCCTCAGGTCACTGAGGAGGAAATGGAGCATGCCGTCGAGCGCCTCCGCCTAAAGAGAAAGGCGCCCGGGCCGGATGGCGTTCACGGCAAGGTGCTGCTCATCGCCCTCGACCATCTCGGAGGAAGGCTGACCGGCCTCCTAAACAGCTGTCTTCGCCAGGGGAAGTTCCCCAAGGCTTGGAAGGAGGGCCGGCTCTGCCTTCTCAGGAAGGAAGGTCGTCCACCGGACATGCCATCGGCCTATAGGCCGATCGTCCTGCTGGACGAGGCGGGCAAGCTTTTCGAGCGTGTGCTCGCTGCCCGCATCGTCGAGCACCTGGATGCCGGCGGACCCAATATTGAGCCATCTCAGTACGGGTTTCGCCGGGGCAGGTCTACGGTGGACGCGGTACTTGCCCTTCGACATACTACCGAAGTGGCAGTCGAGAGGGGGGAAAGGGTGTTGGCGGTCTCGCTAGATATAGCGAACGCTTTCAACACCCTC
Organism: Eudonia mercurella; assembly: GCA_963082485.1. Lineage (NCBI taxonomy): Eukaryota > Metazoa > Arthropoda > Insecta > Lepidoptera > Crambidae > Eudonia > Eudonia mercurella. The sequence continues at coordinate 48,486 of CAUJAO010000486.1, read as the reverse complement.
CCCTTTAGCTGCATAAACCAGGCCCTCAGGTATCACAAGATACCTTGGTATCTCAGGAGGGTCCTGGAAGATTACCTCCAGGACAGGAAGGTCCTGTACCTGGAGAAAGGCGCGGAGCGCGTAAGTGCTCGTCGTATGGTGTGCGGTGTTCCACAGGGGTCGGTCCTTGGGCCCCTCCTGTGGAACATTGGATACAACTGGGTCCTGAGGGGGACATGTCTCCCCAGGACGGGGGTCATCTGCTATGCAGATGACACCCTAGTCACCGCGCGGGGCGGTGACTACCAGCGTACGATTAGACTGGCGTCGGTTATGGCCACTTTGACCATTTCGAGAATTCGCCTGTTGGGAATGGAGGTGGCCCTGTCTAAAACGGAGGCCATGGTTTTTCACGGCCCCCGCAGGAGACCCCCCCCCGGCAACTGGACGATTAACGTCGATGGCATCCGAGTCGAGATACGGTCCCGGATGAAATATCTGGGACTCACTCTCGACAGCAGATGGACGTTCGTGCCTCACTTCTCTGAGATGGCGCCTCGGGTTGTGAAGGCGGCGATGGCACTTGCGCGTGTCCTTACGAATATTGGGGGCCCAGGCGAGAGCTGCCGAAAATTGTACGAGGGAGTGCTGCGCAGCATGGCGCTCTACGGCGCACCGGTTTGGTCCGATTCGCTCTCCCGCAGGAATATTGCCTTCTTACGAAGACCACAAAGAGTGGCTGCGGTGAGGGCGATAAGGGGATATCGGACGGTGTCATTCTCGGCGGCAACGGCCTTAGCGGGCATGATCCCGTGGGAACTCGAGGCCAAGGTTCTTACCGAGGTCTACGAGTTCCGCACGGAGAGAGGAGCCGATGGCGAGCGCCCAACCGTAGAGGAGGTTCTGGGCTGCAGACGGATTGCTCGCGAAATGGCGGTGTGGCAGTGGGAACTGGATTTGGAGTTCCCAGCTGCTGGTGTTCGCACGGTTGAGGCTGTCAGGCCAGTCTTGCCAAACTGGATTGATAGGCCGTTCGGAACGCTGACTTACCATTTGACACAGGTGCTGACCAATCATGGGTGCTTTGGTAAGTACCTGTGCCGAATAGGTAAAGAGGAGGGGCCCGGTTGCCATCAGTGCGGAGCTGCTGAGGACACGGCGCAGCACACTCTACAGGTGTGCAGCGCCTTCGCCTCGCAGCGACGTACCTTGGAGATGGAGTTGGGAGGAAGAGGTGGTCTCGCTCTTCCAGACGTTGTAGCTGCAATGCTGGAGAGCGAGAGCTGCTGGAACGCGGTGGCGCGGTTCTGTGCCGAAGTCATGGGCGCAAAGGAGGCGGCGGAGAGGGCTCGTGAGAGCGCGATCGACGCCACTCCTGCCAGGAGACGGAGGCGCAGGAGGCGGAGAGACGCGGACCTCCAACCGCCGTAGTCTGCCCCCCCCCCCCCCCCCCACAGAGCGGGTGTTCGGTGTCGGGTTCGGCCCCTGGTGCCGGTCGAACCTGCCAAAAGCCGGTATATGTATGTGTCGTGGTATGTGTTGTGTGTGTGTGTATAAAGGCTACACTGTCCCCGCGGATTTTGTAGCCTCATGAGGTAACCTTATGGTTAAACCACAATACACCCCTTAGGGGGTGTATTGTGGTTTAACCTGGTGGTATTCTGTGGTATTCTGGGTGCCTTTTAAGCGTTTCATACGCACATGACGTTGAAACGAGGGCTTCATGCCAGCCTTCGTCGTTTTCGCAGTGCCGCGGGTTCTGTCCCGGCTGCTACAACGACCCCAGCCCTGGCATAGCTGGGTACGTGGCGGTCTGGGCTCAGTCCCGCAGCCCGTTTGGGCGCCGACAAGGAAAAGTCGTTAAAACCCCGCGGATACCTCCCGACCTCCGTGGGTATATAGGGCACCCTTGGCGAGTGGGCATCGCATGGGTGATTGTCACTGCCTACCAGGGAACGGCAGCCCTTAAATTGCCAGGGGATGACAACCCTTAAATTGTTTGGGTGACACCCCATTTGATGTCAGACATGAGCGCGTCTATAGAAAAACAACTACCCCAGGAGGGTACCCGCCGGGAGGCGGGAGAATCCCTCCCTGGGACCAGTTCTCTGGTCCCAGGCTGCCCCACCGTTTCTGGGGGGGGCACTAAGACGCCTTGTGTTGTGGAGAGGAGGAGGGGAGTAGATGGAGAGGCGGGTCGTGAGGAACGACTGGAAGGGAGAGACGATGTGCAGGCGATGGAGATCGGCTGTGGTTCCGGAGGGGAGGGAAATCCGGTCGGGAACTCGGAGGAGGCTTCTGAGGCTACCCCGGAGGACTGGATGACCTGGGATCCGATCACGGTCGGGTCTTTAAGAGCTGCGAGGAATCGTTTGGGGGAGTGGACAAGAGAGGAGGAGGAGATCTGCACGTACATCAGCTCGGTCCTGAATTTGCCACTCAAGGACGTGTTCCTGAGATTTCTCAAGATCGAGAGAGGGATCTCAGAGGCGAAGCACATTCGGGATAAAGTGGATCTTCAACTGAAGAAGCAGCTGAAGAAGTTGCTGCCTCCGAAGGCGGAGAATGTCGATGGTCCGGCCATCGACATTGCGGGACGGTTGATCGGGTCGGTGGGGCACCTCATATCAGAGCTGCCTGCGGAGCATGCGGTTACCAAGAAGGCTATGTCCGCCGCAATGAGCTACCTCGCCGATCTGATCAAGTGCATTGATCGCAGGAGCGTAGGTGCGTGGCGCGGGCTTCAGGCGGGCTATAGTGCCCTGAAGAATGAGGCGATTCTCCTGGCGGAGGCCAACGAGACCCTCAACGGTCGGGTGTCGGAGCTGACGGAGAGGTTGAGGCTCCTGAAAGGGGAGGCCTTGGAGGCGGAAGAAGCCGCAGTGAGGGAGAAGCGCCTTGTGGAAGCGAGGGTCGCCCCTCCTCCCCCTGGCACTGAAGTGAATGAGGGGGTCATGCATGCGCTGGCGGTCATGCAACGTACCATCGGAGGCATAGACAAGCGGCTGGAGGGGCTGGAGGCCAAGCTCCCGACGTCCGACCACAGGAGGTATAGCTCGGTGGCTGCATCCAAGAGTGCGGAGGAGTTTCCCGCCCTCCCCGCAGGCACTGGGCCCCTAAGAGGGACGACGCGGCTGAGAGCCCAGCCTGCTCTGACTGTATTGGCCCCTGCAGAGGAGCGTACCCGCGCCCGCAGCCGGAGGAGGAGGAGGAGGGCTAGAAGCCCTGCCCAGAAGGGGACACCGACGGTGCCTAGTGTGAGACCGACGCCACCGAGTGTGGCAAAGGAGAAGGTCACCCTGAGGCAGCCCAGTTCCACGGCAGTAATCCTCCAGCTCAGGCCGGAGGCTGTTGCCTTAGGGGTGACCTATGCGGACACCATCGCCAGAGCCAGGGAGGCCATTCGCTTGGAGGAGCTCGGCATCCCTGGCGTCCGGATAAAGACGGCCCAATCCGGGGCCAAGTTGATTGAGGTGCCAGGTGCTGACAGCGGCGAGGCCGCCGACAAGCTGGCGCAAAAGATTGAGGGCGTCGTGTCGGACGTGGCGATGGTTGTCCGCCCGGAGAAGCGGGCGGACGTCCGCCTCTACGACTTTGATCGGTACGTCACGTCGGAGATGGTGGTTGCCGCTGTGTCGAAGCAAGGAGGTTGCCCTGAGGACAGGGTTAGGGTTGGAGGCTTTCGGCCGGGCCCAGGTGGATCTGCATCGGTTCTGGTCCGATGCCCTGTGGGGGCGGCGGGGAAGCTCGTGGAGATGGAAAGGCTGCGGCTTGGTTGGAGCCTGGCCAGGATTGAGGCCATTAGACCCAGACCCATGCGCTGCTTTAAGTGCATGGGACTGGGCCATACGAGGCCAATGTGCCTCTCGAAGTCGGACCGAGCGGGTAGCTGCTTCCGCTGTGGCATGCCTGGCCACCAGGTGGGAGCGTGCACGAAGCCGCCGCATTGCCTCGTGTGTGCCGAGGCCGCACTGCCCCACGGGCATATCATGGGCAGCCGGGAGTGCCGCCCTCCCGTCACGAAGATGAGGGACCCTGAGGAGCGGATTGGGAGGCCTGTGGCTGCGGCAATAGAGAGGATGGAGGCAACTGAGGGGTCGCCTCTGATAGCGGAGGCACCTGCGGCCTCACGGACGTCATCCCTCCACTCTCCCCCTTTTAGCCTCGAGGCTGACACCAGCGCCGCTTCCTCCAGGAAGCGCACTGAGAAGGCCCCGGACTTGGAGGTGGTGAGGGAAAGGGAGAGCCTCAGAGAGGATAAAGAGGATGGGGAGTCGGAGCGCGAGGAAGACTTCGTTCCCATAAGAACCAGGCGGTCTGCCAGGTTAGCCAGGCAGCCACCTGGAAAAGAGAGGGAGTGCCGGTAGTGCCGGGTTCTGCCCCGGTACACGCCGAAGCCTCCCAATGGAGCCGTGCCCTATCTGCCGCACACCGAACTCTCGGTAGTGGCAGAGGGGGCGTCATTGTTTTGTCTTCACTTTTTGTGTCTTAGTTTTTTAACTTGAATGCTGTGTTATCAGTACGTGCCCGTATACTGGCGCGCGGCTGTCAAAGCACATGTTTCCCTTTCGAGGGAAGAAGTGTGCGGAGATGGCCGTAGGTTGGTACACGGGCGCAGGGTGGCAGCCGCGGTCTTAATCCCTTCGGGACGTATAACGTGGTTGTCGCCTTATCTAGTACTCGGATTGCCGTCCCCCAGGGGTTTAGTGGGTATCCCCCTCCGTCTCGCCCTCCCAGCCGGGACTTCCTGGCAACTGACTTGACGCTTCTCGTCTTGTCAGTGGGTGCGGAAAGGCGGACGGGTGAGTCCCACATAACCGGGTGCCCTTCAGGGCTCCGGTAGTCGTAATGACTTCCCCTGGGTCAAAAAAAAAAAAAAAAAAAAAAAAAAAAAAAAAAAAAAAAAAAGGTTAGGTTAGGTTAGGTTGGGGTGTGTGTTGGGTGACCTCCTCGTGGTACACTCTGGGCAACGGGCAGCTTCAACATCCTCCTCCAATGAGGAGCTTGCTTTGAGACTGGCCGGCTAACAACCCGACACAGGCGGGAGCCCCTTCTGGGTCCTGCACCTCCGTGCGTGCCCACTTTGGGTACGCACACTCGCCGCTCCTTCTGAGCGGCTTTGAGAGGAGTTTTGACGGCGCCCCTTCTGGGCGTCGTTACAAGGGGGGGAAAAGGGTAGTTCGGTGCCCCTTCTGGGCACCTTTCAGGCGCTTCTGTGCGCACGAAGATGTGTAGCGATGGCTTCATGCCAGCCGTCGTAACTGTTGGTGCAGTGTCACGGGTTCTGTCCCGGCCGCCACAACGACCCCAGCCCTGGCATAAGCTGGGTACGTGGTGGTCTGGGTTCAGTCCCGCAGCCCTTCTGGGCGATGACAAGGAAAAGTCGGTAAAACCCCGCGGACACCTCCCGTCCTCCGTGGGTATGTAGGGCACCCCTAGCGATTGGGCTTCGCACGGGTGTGGTTGTTGCCCCTTCAGGGAATGGCAGCCCTCAAAGTGCCAGGGACGACAACCCCTAAATTGTCTGGGGTGACACCCATAAATGTCGAAAAATGGAACTGCCACTACAAAGAGAATTACCCCAGGAGGGTACCCGCCGGGAGGCGGGAGAATCCCTCCCTGGGCCCAGTTCGCTGGACCCAGGCTGCCCCACCGTCTCTGGGGGGGGCAATAGTGCAGTTCCGTTCCCGGATAACTCCGGAACCACCCTTGGGGTAGGCGACCAGGCCCCAAGGTGTGAGGATGCCTCTGGAAGGAAAGATGATGGAGAAGGAGGATCGGGTGATGGGCCCGAGGAAGATAATGTCTCGACCGGTGGCATCTTTGTCGAGATAAGTAGTGATGGAGGTGATGGTGGATCGCTGAATGGAAATGCGTCGGATAATGAAAGCATGTACACTGTGTGCGCATCACCGAACGACTGGCAGATTCACCAACCGCACCCAATGTCGGAGATGTCTGAGACCGAACCGGAGCCAGACGCAATGAACACTAGTGTTCCAAAGGGTAGCAAGAGGCTCCGTGACGACTCGAACTGCGAGGAGGATGAAGAAGTGGAAGGTGCGAACCCTGCCAAGATTGGTTCTCGCCAACGCGGCACTGGCAAGCGCGGCAAGGGCGCCCCTCGCGGGTTCCGCCCTGCTAAGTCTGCTGACATCACTGCAGCCAAGAGTGATTTGGGAAGTGATAGTGAGGGCGACTACTTGGATATGTTGGGCTTGACGGAAAGTGGGCTCAAGAGTGTGTTTGCCAATGGAGAAGCTGGTCTGAGCCTTGATGGACTAGGTTTGGTTAAAAGAAAGAGAAGGACTGCTAAATCACAGGAGGTAAATGCAGAGGAAAGTAGCTCCCGGACGAACTACATGAAGAATCCTGCTGGCCGGAGAAGCCCCAATTTCAAGGACTTTTCGGCCATTTTGAAACACAAAGGCAAGGACTTTGAAACCCTGGCAGACAAGGAGGATTCAACCAAAATGATTATACTGGACGAGGCCGAGGAGGCAATCACGGCCATTTTTAACTCCGCCAGGATATCGGGCAACCTTAAAGGCCCGATACACGGCAAGATTAACTGTGCGGCTGTGGCCTTGGCCAAAATGGTGCACACATTTAGGTCTATGACTAGGGACGAGGAGATTCGTCGTCTAAATACCCAAGTAGATGTCCAGGCCAAGCAAATTTCCCAGCTGAAGGCGGATATTGCAGCTCTTAAAAAAGGGTACGACGACTCCAATAGAGAAAATAACCAGCTCAGGACTCCCGCCCCTCCCATTGTAGTGGAAAGCCCGAGTGTTGAAAACCTGGTCGATGCCCTGGGAGGCAAAATTCTAACAGCGGTACAGAAGGATATGGACAGGAAGCAGAAAGAGTCCATGGAGAGCATCCGCAACATGCTGGATGCTTTCAAGAGCGGAATCGACCAGAGGCTGGGCCCGGAGCCTAGGCTCAGACCACCTCTGGCTGGGGACATGAAGAAGGCCGCTGCCGCCACTCCCACTGCCGCCACCACTGCCGCCGCTGCTGGTGCCTCCTATGCTGCTGTTGCTGCCGCCACTCCTGCTGCTTCCGTGGACGATGGTGCGGTCGCTGGACCCTCCCGGGCTCCTCATGTGGTGCCTGCAAAAAAAAAAAGGGTTAGTAAGGAAACTCGGACTTACCCTGCAGCTCCGAAAAAAAGGGCTCCTGTTCCGGGTGCTGCGGCTCCTGCTGCACCTGCTGCTCCTGCCGCTCCTGCTGCTCCTGCTGCTCCTGTTCTGAGGGATCTGGCGGCTCCAGCTCCGGTGGATCGCGAACCATCCCTCGATGCTGCCGCCGAAACCCCTGCAAATGGCTGGAGCAAAGTGGGGAAAAAGAAGAAGAAAAAGAAAAAGAAGTCGGCTCAGCTTATTCAGGCGGGAGCGGATGGTCTCCCCCTCGCGCTCAAAAAGTCATTTAAGCTGGAGGTGCCCCGGTCCTCGGTTGTGACCATGACCCTTAATGAAGAGGCCCTAACCAATGGCGTCACCTATGCCACGGTTATGACTAAACTTGTCGGGGCCATTAATCTTGAGGATATTGGTCTTAAGTCGTTGAAGGTCCTAAATACGGCTGCTGGTGGCAAGAAGCTGGAGATTTCTGGCACCACCAGCGGACCCAAAGCGGACATGCTGGCCGCCAAAATAAAAGAGGTTGCTGGTGACGTTCTCCACGTCAACCGGCCATATAAGAAGGCGGAGTTCAAACTGTCGGGACTCTACGAATCTATGACTCCTGAGTCAGTCGCCGCAGCTATAGCCCACAGAGGTGGCTGCCCCGTCAGCGAGGTTTCAGTGGCGACAATCAGACGAGGATTGAGATGGGGACCCTCGACTACCATGGTCAGATGCCCAATCCCAGTTGCCAAACTGCTGGCCGCGGAAGGCGGCGTCACCATAGGATGGACCACTCTCCAGATGACCGTACTGGAACCGTCTCCAACACGGTGCTTTAAGTGCCTCGGTGTTGGCCACACCAAGCACTCGTGCCCGTCCAAAGAGGACCGCACTGGCCTTTGTTTCAAGTGCGGAAAAGAAGGGCATAAGGTGGAGGTATGTACTGCTCTGGTGCCCCATTGCCTTGTGTGCACTGCTGGTAAACTGCCAGCCAAGCACGTGATGGGAAGCAGGGCATGCCGCCCACTCCCCACCAAGAGTACAACTCCTCTTTGGAGAGCAGTTGTACAAACACCGGTTTCTGCCACAGAACATATGGAATGCGCAACAACGGGACCCGATGTCGGCACGGCCTAGTATTTCCATCTTACAGGCGAACCTTAACCGCTCCGTCGCCGCACAAAACCTGCTTGTGCAGCAGATGGCGGAGTGGGGGGTTGGTGTGGCTCTAGTGGCGGAACCACACTCTGTGCCCACCGGGTCCAACTGGGTCGGAGACACGCAGGGGCTTGTTCTTGTTGCCACCCCTTCCGGTCGTAACGCAACTCCCATTCTGCTCAAAGAGAGGGGCCCAGGCTACGTCGCCGTGACTTGGGGTGACATAGCCTTAGTAGCCGTCTACTTTTCTCCAAACCGGCCGCTCAGGGAATTCCGGTCGTTCGTGGCGCGTCTCCTTGGCGTGGTGCGGCGTTTGTCCCCGCTACAGGTCATTTTAGCGGGTGACTTGAACGCAAAGTCCACTGCTTGGGGTTGCCCACGAACTGACCATAGAGGGACGGAAGTAGAGGAGTTCTCCGTCGAGAGTGGCCTCATCCTCCTCAATAGAGGAAACGCCAGTACTTGTGTCCGATGGCAGGGGGAGTCAATAGTTGACGTATCCTTTGCGACCCCCGCCATTGCTTCCAGAATTGTAGAGTGGCGAGTCTTAGAGGAGGAGGAGACCCTCTCAGACCATCTCTACGTAGGGATGAAGATCTCTCCCATCCCCCTCACAAGCCTCCAGCCTAGCGCGGGAGTACGCACGGCTCGATTCCGGAAGTGGGCGCTTACCCGTCTAAACTGCGAAGCAGCCGACGTTGCGGCTATTGTCGAAACGTGGTTCCGGGACCCACCCGCTTCCATGGGAGTAGATCTCCAGGCCGAGAAATTCCGGTGCTCGCTGACTCGCATCTGCGATGCCGGCATGCCGAGGTCTGGAGACCGCCCCCACCACAGGGCAGTGTATTGGTGGTCGCAGGACATTGATGACCTGCGTACCGCCAGCATAATGGCGCGACGAAATCTCCAGCATTGCCGGAGGAGGCGGCACACGCCTGAAGAGGAGGAGCAACTATACGCCCTCTTTAAAGAGGCGAGAAAGAGGCTCCAGGTCAGGATTTTAGAGGCGAAAACGTCGGCATGGAATGAGTTCCTGGCCGACTTGGACAGAGACCCGTGGGGAAGGCCATACCGCATGGTACGGAATAAGTACCGTAATTCGGCCCCACCCACGGAGTCATTCGAGCCGGGTCTCCTCTCCAGAATAGTCGACGGCCTGTTCCCGGCCCACGCCTTCACCGCAGTGCCATTTGAGCTACCAGAGCCAAACGAGCCCCACGATTTAAACTCCATCCCTCGAATCTCCGAGACAGAATTTGACCATGCCATGGATCGCCTCCGCCTGAAGAGAAAGGCACCCGGGCCGGACGGCGTCCATGGCAAAGTACTGGATATTGCACTCGGGCATTTAAAAGGAAGGCTGATGGGCCTCCTTGACTCCTGTCTGCGCCAAGGGAGATTTCCCAAGACGTGGAAGGAGGGTCGTTTGTGCCTGCTCCACAAGGACGGACGTCCGTTGGATACGCCATCGGCCTACAGGCCGATCGTCCTGCTGGACGAGGCGGGCAAACTCTTTGAGCGAGTGCTCGCTGCCCGCATCGTCGAGCATTTGGACGCTGGCGGGCCCAATATTGAGGATTCTCAGTTTGGGTTCCGTCGGGGCAGGTCCACTATTGACGCAGTGCTCGCTCTCAAGCGGACAACAGAAGAAGCTGTTGCGAAAGGGGAAAGGGTGTTGGCGGTTTCGCTCGATATAGCGAACGCATTCAACACCCTTCCCTTCAACTGCATCCACCAGGCCCTTATATACCATAGGGTCCCCTGGTACATTAGAAGGGTCCTAAAAAACTACCTCCAGGACAGGAGCATCCTGTACCTGGAGAAGGGCGCGGAGCGCATTTGTGCTCGCCGTATGGTGTGCGGTGTTCCGCAGGGGTCGGTCCTCGGACCCCTCTTGTGGAACATCGGATACAACTGGGTCCTGAGGGGGAACTATCCCCCCGGGACGGGTGTAATCTGCTACGCAGATGACACCCTAGTCACCGCACGGGGCGGTGACTACCAGCATACGGTTAGGCTGGCGTCGACTATGGCCACTTTGACCGTATCGCGTATACGTCTGTTGGGAATGGAGGTGGCTCTCCCTAAGACGGAAGCCATGGTCTTCCATGGCCCCCGAAAAAGACCTTCCGGAAGCTGGAGTGTGTCGGTGGACGGAGTGCAAGTGGAGGTCAGGTCCCAGATGAAGTATCTGGGACTGACACTCGATAGCCGTTGGAGTTTCGGGCCTCACTTTCTCGAGATGGCGCCTCGGATAGTGAAGGCGGCGATGGCGCTTTCGCGCGTCTTACCAAACATCGGTGGACCTGGCGAAAGTTGTCGCAAGCTGTACGCCGGAGTGCTGCGCAGCATGGCGCTCTACGGCGCACCCGTCTGGTCAGACTCGCTCTCCCGCAAAACAGTCGCACTTTTGCGACGACCACAGAGGGTGGTTGCGGTGAGGGCAATACGAGGGTACCGGACGGTGTCGTACACAGCGGCGACGGCCTTAGCAGGAATGATCCCGTGGGAGCTCGAGGCCAAGGTCTTGACCGAGGTCTTCGAGTTCCGCGCGGAGAGAATCGCCAATGGCGAACGCCCCGCTTTGGAAGAGGTCCAAAGTGCGAGGCGAACCGGACGTGACATGGCGGTGTGGGAATGGGAGCGCGATCTGGAGTCTCCAGTCGCAGGTTTCCGCACTGTCGAGGCCATCCAGCCGGTCCTGCCGAGATGGGTCGATAGGCCATTCGGTACGATGACGTACCATTTGACACAGGTGCTGACCGATCACGGGTGCTTCGGTAGGTACCTGTGTCGAATAGGTAGAGAGGAAGGGCCAGACTGCCATCAGTGCGGAGCTGCTGAGGACACGGCGCAGCACACCCTCCAGGTGTGTAGCGCCTTTGCCTCGCAGCGACGCACTTTGGAGTTGGCACTGGGGGGAAGGGGAAGTCTCGCTCTTCCAGACGTTGTAGCTACAATGCTGGAGAGCGAGAACAACTGGGGTGCGGTGTCGCGATACTGCGGGGAAGTCATGGGCCTGAAGGAGGAGGCGGAGAGAGCGCGCGAAAACGCGATAGACGCCACTCCTGCCAGACGACGAAGGCGCAGAAGGAGACGGAGGGACGCGGACCTCCACCCGCCGTAGTTCGGATCCCATAAAGCGGGTATCCGATGTCGGGTCCTGCCCCCTAAAAGAGGTAAATAAATATTGTTTTGTTTGTGATGTATGTAGTCTGTATATATGTATGTATATGGGTCTGCAAATAAGAATGTTGTGAATTGTTGTTGTGTGTTAAGGTTACACCATCCCCATGATGGGGTAACCTCATGAGGTAACCTCTCCTGAGGTTGAACCACAACATACCCTCCAAGGAGGGTGTGGTGTGGCATCAGACGTCGCGAACGCGTACCGCCTGTGTGGTCGCGCGTGCCGGCTTCAAACGCACAAAGTGCGAGGAGGCCGACGCGGGTGATCACACAGGTGTCAGGGTGAACTCCGCGGTTCAATTCCCAAGTGAAAGGCCCCGCGGTCTTCACTGTATCGGATTGTGGTCCCCCAGAGGTTTAGTGGGTATCCCCCTCCGTCTCACCCTTCCCAGTCTCGGGCTTCTCCCTTGACAGCCGACTGGAGACAATGGCGTCTCCGGATAGTCGGTGGGTTGTGGAAAGGCGGACGGGTGAGTCCCACATAACCGGGGCCTCTCAAGGCCCTGGTAGTCGTAATGACTTCCTCTGGGAAAAAAAAAAAAAAAAAAAAAAAAAAAAAAAAAAAAAAAAAAAAGGTTAGGTTAGGTTAGGTTAGGTTAGGTTAGGTTAGGTTGGGGTGTGTGTTGGGTGACCTCCTCGTGGTACATCCTGGGCAACGGGCAGCTTCAACATCCCCCTCTTCAAGAGGAGGTTGCTTTGAGACTGGCCGGCTAACAACCCGACACTGGCGGGAGCCCCTTCTGGGCCCTGCACCTCCAACGTGCGTGCCCACTCTGGGTCGCACACTCGCCGCTCCTTCTGAGCGGCTTTGAGAGGAGTTTTGACGGCGTCCCTTCTGGACGTCGTTACACGGGGGGGGAAATGGGTAGTTCGGTGCCCCTTCTGGGCGCCCTTCAAGCGTTTTATACGCAAATGAGGTAACGTCGGCCTCATGCCAGCCTTCGTTTGTTGTCGTGTTTTTGTCGTGGGTTCTGTCCCGTCCGCCACAACGACCCCAGCCCTGGCATAAGCTGGGTACGTGGTGGTCTGGGCTCAGTCCCGCAGCCCATCTGGGCGCCGACAAGGAAAAGTCGTTAAAACCCCACGGATACCTCCCGACCTCCGCGTGTATATAGGGTTCCCTTGGCGTGTGGGCGACGCATGGGTGACCGCTACAGCCCCAATAGGGACCGGCAGCCCTTAAAGTGCCAGGGGGATGACAACCCCAAAATTGTCTGGGTGACATCCCAACAATGTCATATAATGTCTGCGTCTTCTGAAAATGTACTACCCCAGGAGGGTACCCGCCGGGAGGCGGGAGAATCCCTCCCTGGGACAAGGTCGACGGCTAACGCCGAAGATCGCGTCTCAGGCTGCCCCACCGTTTCTGGGGGGGGCAAGAATACGCCTTCGTTAGCGAAGAAGCAGAGGTTTGCTGAAGAGGTGAGGTGTGACGAGGAGCGTCTGAAGGAGAGAGACGAGGAAGCGAGGGGAAATGTGCAGGCGATGGAAGTCGGCTGCGGCTCTGGAGGGGAGGATAGTTCGGTGAGGGACTCGGATGAGGCTTCCGATCATGTCCCGAAAAACTGGATGTCCTGGGAGCCGGTTACGGCCGAATTCTTGAGGGGGGTAAAACACCGTTTGGGGGAGTGGGAGAAAGAGGAGGAAATGGACTACATTTACATGAGCCATGTCCTGGATATCCCACTCGAAGAGGTGGTCATGCGATTCCGCAAAAACGAGAGGAAGGTCTCGAAAGATGATAGAGTCCGGGAGGTTGTGGAAAAGCAGATGATGGAGCGGCTGAGGAGCTTTTTGCCCCCGAAGGCGGAGGATGTGGATGATCCGGCCGTCGACATCGCGGGAAGGCTGATCGAGTCGGTGGCGCATCTCATCTCCGATATGCCTGCGGAGCATGCGACCACCAAAACGGCTGTGTCGGCTGCAATGGCTTACCTCGCGGAGCTGGTCAGGTGCATTGATCGCAAGAGCATCAAAGCGTTCCGGGGACTCCAAGCGGCGTACAGTGCTGTGGGGAATGAAAACAAGCTTCTTGTTGAGGCTAACGGAATCCTCAACAGTAGGGTCTCGAAGCTGAAGGGCGGGCTGAGGCTCCTTGAGAAGGAAGCCTCAGAAGCAAAAGAGGCTGCGGCAAAAGTGAGGAGCCTTGCGGAGGCAAAGGTCGCTCCTCCTCCCCCTGTCACTGAGGTAAATGAGGGGGTCTTGCATGCGCTGACGGCCATGCAACGTAACCTGGAAGCCTCCATTAGAGGCATTGACAAGCGGTTGGATGGGCTGGAGGCCAGGTTTTCGATGCCCGAACAAAGGAGGTACAGCTCGGTGGCTGCATCCAGAGGTGCGGAGGAGTTTCCCGCCCTCTCCGCAAACACTGGGCCCCTAAGAAGGACGACGCGGTTGAGAGCCCAGCCTGCCCCAGCCCTATCGGCCCCTGCTAAAGAGCATACAGCCGGTGTCAGCAGCCGTGGGAAGAGGAGGAGGACAAAGGGCCCGGTCCAGGAGGATATCGGTGCGCCGATGGCGCCTATTACAAAGCCGACGCCTAGGGAGAAAGTTACCCTAAGGCAGCCCCGATCGGCGGCCATAATCCTCCAGCTCAGGCCGGAGGCGGTTGCCCAAGGGGTAACATACGCGGGAACCATCACCAGAGCCAGGGAGGCCATCTGCTTGGGGGAGCTCGGCATCCCTGGCGTCAGAATTAAGACGGCCCAATCCGGGGCAAAACTGATCGAGGTGCCAGGTGTCGACAGCGGGGAGGCCGCCGACAGGCTGGCACAAAAGATTGAGGGCGTCGTGTCGGACGTGGCATTGGTTGTCCGTCCGGTGAAGCTGGCGGATATCCGCCTCTTCGACTTTGACAACTATGTCACGCCGGAGATGGTGGTCGCCGCTGTATCGGCACAGGGAGGGTGCCCTGAGGGCAAAATCAGGGTTAGAAGCTTTCGGCCGGGTCCAGGTGGTTCTTCGTCGGTGCTGGTCCGGTGTCCTGTGGGGGCGGCGGGGAAGCTCGCCAAGATGGATAGGCTGCAACTCGGTTGGAGCCTGGCCAAGATTGAGGCCATTAAGCCCAGACCCATGCGCTGTTTCAGGTGCATGGGACTGGGTCATACGCGGCCAATGTGCCTTTCGTCTACGGACAGGACGGATTGCTGCTTCCGCTGTGGCAGGCTTGGCCATCAGGTGGGAGCTTGCACCGACCCGCCACATTGCCTTGTGTGCGCCGAAGCGGCATTGCCCCATGGGCATATCATGGGCAGCAGGGAATGCCGTCCTCCTGTCGTAAGGATGAGGGACCCGGAAGTGCAGGGAAGGATGCCTGCTGCTGCGGCGCCGGTGAGAATGGAGGAAACCGAGGGGTCGCCTTTGACAGTTGAGGCACCTGCCTCACAGCTGTTATCCCCCCCCTCCCCCCCACTTAGCCTCGGGGCTGATACCAACGCCTCATCGGCGGAGGAGGTAGTGAGGGAGAGGGAGAGCTTGAGAGAGGACAGGGAGGATGGGGAGTCTGAGCGTGAGGAAAACCTCGGACGCGGTGTCTCCCCTACTCGGGATGGAAGGATCAGGCGGTCTGCTAGGTTGGCCAGGCAGCCGCCTAGAAAAGAAAGGGAGTGCCGATAGTGCCGGGTTCTGTCCCGGTGCACGTCGTAGCTCCCTCGTCGTCGCCAGAGTGCCTTGTCCACCGCACACCGACCCCGGCAGTGGCGGATGGGGCATCTTAGTTTTGGGTGGCACACTCTGTGCCACCTCGTGTCGTAGTTTCTGAACTTTAATGCTGTGTTATCAGTACGTGCCCGTTTACTGGCGCGCGGCCGTCAAAGCACATGTTTCCCTTTCGAGGGAAGAAGTGCGCGGAGATGGCCGTAGGTTGGTACACGGGCGCAGGGTGGCAGCCGCGGATTGAATCCTCCACAGGACATATTCCGTGGTTGTTGCCTTACTTAGTACTCGGATTGCCGTCCTCCAGGGGTTTAGTGGGTATCCCCCTCCGTCTCGCCCTCCCAGCCGGGACTTCTTCCTGGCAGCTGACTTGGTGCTTCTCGCCTCGTCAGTGGGTGCGGAAAGGCGGACGGGTGAGTCCCACATAACCGGGTGCCCTTCAGGGCTCCGGTAGTCGTAATGACTTCCCCTGGGTCAAAAAAAAAAAAAAAAAAAAAAAAAAAAAAAAAAAAAAAAAAAAAAAAAAAAAAAAAAAAAAAAAAAAAAAAAAAAAAAAAGGTTAGGTTAGGTTAGGTTAGGTTAGGTTAGGTTGGGGTGTGTGTTGGGTGACCTCCTCGTGGTACATCCTGGGCAACGGGCAGCTTCAACATCCTCCTCTTCAAGAGGAGGTTGCTTTGAGACTGGCCGGCTAACAACCCGACACTGGCGGGAGCCCCTTCTGGGTCCTGCACCTCCACGTGCGTGTCCACTCTGGGCCGCACACTCGCCGCTCCTTCTGAGCGGCTTTGAGAGGAGTTTAGACGGCGCCCCTTCTGGGCGTCGTTATACGGGGGGGAAAAGGGTAGGTCGGCGCCCCTTCTGGGCGCCCTTTAAGCGTTTCATACGCAAATGACGTAGAAACGAGGGCTTCATGCCAGCCCTCGTCGCTGTTTTCGCAGTGCCGCGGGTTCTGTCCCGACTGCTACAACGACCCCAGCCCTGGCATAGCTGGGTACGTGGTGGTCTGGGCTCAGTCCCGCAGCCCATCTGGGCGCCGACAAGGAAAAGTCGTTAAAACCCCGCGGATACCTCCCGACCTCCGTGGGTATATAGGGCACCCTTGGCGAGTGGGCGTCGCATGGGTGACTTCCACTGCCTGTTAGGGAACGGCAGCCCTCAAATTGCCAGGGGGATGACAACCCTATAAAATTGTCTGGGTGACACCCCATTTGCTGTCAATCATGAAAGCGTCTATTGAAATCCGACTACCCCAGGAGGGTACCCGCCGGGAGGCGGGAGAATCCCTCCCTGGGACCAGTTCACTGGTTCCAGGCCGCCCCACCGTTTCTGGGGGGGGCACAATAACGCCGAACGTGAAAAGGAGGAAGGTCGAAGTAGAGGAGTTTGTGAATCTGGAAGGAGAGGAGATGCAGACTGACTCTGAAGAGGAATGTGGTTCGGATAGTGGTCCGTGCTGGGATGAGGTTCCCGATCCTGACCCAGAAATCTGGACGACATGGGAGCCGATTACGGCAACGTCTTTGAGGGATGCGAAGCGCATAACAACTGAGGTAGACGACGAGTTTAATTTGCGGCTTCGCTACATGAGCATCGTCTTAGGGATGTCTTACGGAAAGGTGGTCAACCGGTTTTTTGCAAACGAGGGAAAGCACCCGGAGACCAATCACGTCCTAAAAAAAGCGGTGAAAGAAATGTCTGGGCTGCTGTCTCCGGAAGCGGAGAAGGTGAGACATAATCAGCTGATCAAGTCTGCTGAAAGGCTGATTTTCTCGGTGGAGCGTAACGTCTCCGAACTACCTGACGAGCATGCGGTCTGCAAAGAGACTACGTCCGCCATATTGAAATACCTCACGAAGCTGTTCCTCTGTATGGACTCGAGGAGGACCGACGCATGGCAAGGAATGCTTGCGGGGCACCAAGCCCTGAAGGAGGAAACGCGGATCCTTACGGAAGCGAACGAGGTCCTCAACAATAGGGTCTTGGAGCTGAAAGACAGGCTGAGGCTCCAAAAGCAGGAACTAAAAGATGCCAAAGTGTCCGTCGCGAGGGAGAAGCGCCTTGCGGAGGCAAACGCCTCTCCGCTTCCGGTCACTGGTGTCAACGATGGCGTCATGCATGCGCTGGCGGCCATGCAGCGGTCTCTGGATGCCTCTATTGGAGGCGTTAATGCGCGGCTGAACGGGCTGGAGGCTAAGCTCTCGGTGCCAGAACGCCCGAGATATAGCACGGTGGCTGCGCCCAAGAGTACGGAGGAGTTCCCGGCCCTCCCCGTAAACGCTGGGCCTCAGCGAAGGCAGAAACAGCCGAGAGTCGGTCCTGCTTTGGCCCCATTGGTGCCCACTCAGGAGCGGGCTTCCGGTTCCCGCAAGCGGGGGGGGAGAAGGGCTAAAGGCTCTCCCCAGATGAGCAGTGGGGCACCGACAGCGCCCAATACTGGTACAATGCCACCAAGAGGGAAGGTTACCCTGAGGCAGCCCCAATCAACCGCCATTGTGCTCACGCTCAGGCCGGAGGCGGTTGCCATAGGGGTGACGTATGCGCAGACGATCACCAGAGCCAGGGAGGCCATCTCTTTGGGGGAGATTGGTATCCCTGGCGTGAGAATAAAAACGGCCCAATCCGGGGCCAAATTAATAGTGGTGCCAGGTGCCGACAGTGGGGGCGCCGCAGATAAGCTGGCACGGAAAATGGAGGAAGTTGTCTCGGACGTGGCGATAGTCGTTCGTCCGGAGAAGCGGGCGGCAATCCGCCTCTCCGACTTTGACGACTACGTCACGTCGGAGAATGTGGCCGCCGCAGTGTCGGCTCAAGGGGAGTGCCCTCAAGAGAGGATCAAGGTGGGCACCATCAGGTCGGCCCCCAGTGGATTCTCCTCTGTGCTGGTGCAGTGCCCCTTAAGGGTGGCAACCAGACTCGCCGAGTTGGGCAGGCTCCAGGTCCTCTGGAACCAAGCCAAGGTGGAGGCCGTCAGACCCAGACCCATGCGCTGTTTCAGGTGCATGGGGATGGGCCACACGCGGCCGATGTGCCCCTCTGTCGAGGACAGGACGGGGCGTTGTTTTCGTTGTGGCATACTAGGCCACAAGATGGAGACGTGCACCGGGCCGCTGCACTGCCTGGTGTGCGCGGAAGCCGCTTTGCCCCATGGGCACATTATGGGCAGTGGGGGATGTCGCCCCCCTGTCATTAAAATGAGGGTTCCGGAAGAGAGGGAAAAGAGGCCTCCCGCGGTAGAGCTGGAGGGGATGGAGGCGACTGAGGTGTCGCCATCCGGAGTTGAGGCCCCTATAGCCTCACGTCCGATGTCTCCCTCCTTATCTCCCCCTGGCCTTGGCGCCCCCCAAAATACCATTCCCCTTGGGAAGGGTGCTGGGAGGGTCCCTGGCGTTGGGGTGGTGGTGGAGGTACTGAGGGACCGGGAAAGCCTGAGGGAGGGCGAGGGGGAGTCCGAAAATGATAAGGCAGCCGCGCAATCCCCTACTCTGCCCAGAGTGAGCAGGCGGTCTGCCAGACTGGCCGAAAAACCGCCTGGTAAGAATAGGGAGCACCGCTAGTGCCGGGTTCTGTCCCGGTACGAGTCGCAGTCTCCCAGTGGAGCCGTGCCTCGTCCGCCGCACACCGAACCCTCGGTAGTGGCAGATGGGGCGTTTTTGTCTTCGGTGGTGCACTTTTGTGCCACTCTCTGTCGTAGGTCTTAAACCTTAAATGCTGTGTTATCAGTACGTGCCCGTATACTGGCGCGCGGCCGTCAAAGCACATGTTTCCCTTTCGAGGGAAGAAGTGTGCGGAGATGGCCGTAGGTTGGTACACGGGCGCAGGGTGGCAGCCGCGGTTTTAATCCCTTCGGGACGCGTAACGCGGTTGTCGCCTTACTTAGTACTCGGATTGCCGTCCCCCAGGGGTTTAGTGGGTATCCCCCTCCGTCTCGCCCTCCCAGCCGGGACTTCTTCCTGGCAGCTGACTTGAGGCTTCTCCTCGTCAGTGGGTGCGGAAAGGCGGACGGGTGAGTCCCACATAACCGGGTGCCCTTCAGGGCTCCGGTAGTCGTAATGACTTCCCCTGGGTCAAAAAAAAAAAAAAAAAAAAAAAAAAAAAAAAAAAAAAAAAAGGTTAGGTTAGGTTGGGGTGCGAGTCAGATGACCTCCACGTGGTGCATCCTGGGCAACGAGTGGTTCCAACGGTCTCCGTTGGAGAAAGTTGGACCCAGTCGGCTAACATCTGGCAGGCAGGAGCCCCCCTTTGGGGCCCTGCCTCTCCTATGTGCGTGCCTACTCTGGGCCGCACAACTCGCTGCTCCTTCTGAGCAGCTTTGAGAGGAGTCTTGGCGGCGCTCCTTCTGAGCGTCGTCTTTTGAGGGATTCCGGCACCTCTGAAGTTAGCGCCGAGTGTTGGAGGCGGATGACCCGAGTCCCGGACGAACCGGCTGGCGAGTGCCGAGCCTAGTACTGGTAGACTAGTACCAGACCTTTCGGCCTAGCCAGCCTTGAGAGGAATGGGAAAGTCCTAGGAACGGCCGGTCAGCTGCCGGGGACGCGCCGTGGGTAGGGGATTTTGCCTCTGAGTGTCGGCGTCGACTTCGAGTGCTGGGATTAAGTGTCTTGTTTTGTCCTGTGTGGGTGTGTGTGTTTGTCGCCTTGTCTGTCTTTGTGTTGTGGGGTATGACCTCGAGTGTTGCTGTTGGCCGCCCCGGGTTCCCGAGCTGTTTATCGGCGAGGGAGCTGAGGCGTCGTATGGCCTGGGGTTGCCGCTGGGGCAGGCCTCCCGAAAGGTTGAAGCCTCCCCGGTTTGCGAGTAGGGGTTCCTCCCCCCCGAAAGCAGCCCGGTATGCCGGAACCGGGCGGTGACCGCCGTTGGCTCATCGGCGTCGATGCCTGCTGACAGTGGCCTCTTGTGTCAAGTTTGTCGTGGCAGGTGCGGAGCTTTGTCTCCTGCTGGACCGCAGAGAAGGGCGCTTGCGGATGCAAGCGGCGTGTGGGTTAGGGCTTTGGTGTGGGTATGACCATACCTCCCCAAAAGCCCTAGGGTCGGAGGACCATTGTGTTGTTTGTTTGTTTGTTGTTTGTCTTCTGTGTTGGGTGGTGCACTTTCGGTGTGCCGCTCCTTGTCGTGGGCTTTGTGCCTTTTGTTTTTGCCGTGGGTCTTAAACCCTAAATGCTGTGTGTTATCAGTACGTGCCCGTGTACTGGCGCGCGGCCGTCAAAGCACATGTCTCCCCTCAAGGGAAGAGGTGTGCGGAGATAGCTGTAGGTTGGTACACGGGCGCAGGGTGGCAGCCGCGGTTTTAATCCCTTCGGGACGCGTAACGTGGTTGTCGCCTTATTTAGTACTCGGATTGCCGTCCTCCAGGGGTTTAGTGGGTATCCCCCTCCGTCTCGCCCTCCCAGCCGGGACTTCTTCCTGGCAGCTGACTTGAGGCTTCTCGCTTCGTCAGTGGGTGCGGAAAGGCGGACGGGTGAGTCCCACATAACCGGGTGCCCTTCAGGGCTCCGGTAGTCGTAATGACTTTCCCTGGGTCAAAAAAAAAAAAAAAAAAAAAAAAAAAAAAAAAAAAAAAAAAAAAAAGGTTAGGTTAGGTTAGGTTGGGGTGGGGTTTGTGTTGGGTGACCTCCTCGTGGTAAACCCTGGGCAACGGGCAGCCTCAACACCTCCTCCAATGAGGAGGCTGCTGTGAGACTGGCCGGCTAACAACCCGACACAGGCGGGAGCCCCTTCTGGGCCCCGCAACTCCATGTGCGTGTCCACTTTGGGCCGTACGACTCGCTGCTCCTTCTGAGTGGCTTTGAGTGGAGTCTTGACGGCGTCCCTTCTGGGCGTCGTTACACGGGGGGAAATTGGGTAGCTCGGCGCCCCTTCTGGGTGCCCTTCAAGCGCTTCCATGCGCAAGGTGCTTTCAACTCGGGCTTCACGCCAACCCTTGTTGCGATGTTCTCGCAGTCGTCGCCAGTTCTGTTCTGGCTTGCACAACGACCCCGGTCTCGGCGTAGCCGGGTACGTGTCTGTCCAGGCAGACTGGCAGCCCACTCGGGCGACAAGAAGGAAAACTTGTAAAAACCCCGCAGACACCTCCCGCCCTCTGCGGCGTATATAGGGTTCCCTTGGCGTGTGGGCGACGCATGGGTGACTGTTGCAGCCTCATCAGGGACCGGCAGCCCTTAAATTGCCAGGGGGATGACAACCCCCAAATTGTCTGGGTGACACCCATTAATGTCATAAAATGGAAGCACAATCAAAAATAGTATTACCCCAGGAGGGTACCCGCCGGGAGGCGGGAGAATCCCTCCCTGGGCCCAGTTCGCTGGACCCAGGCTGCCCCACCGTCTCTGGGGGGGGCAAAGTTGTGCGTTCATTTTCGGATAACTCCGATTCCACCTCTGGGGTAGGCAACCAGGCCCCAAGGTGTGACGATGCTTCTGGAAGAGTTTCAAGGCGAAGGCCCGTGAAGGGCGAGGTTATGGCGAGTGGGTCCGGTAAGGACAAGGGTGTATCTGAGAAAAGGCCCAGTAGATCGGGCAGAGAGGGCTCGTCCCAAAAGGACGACGAGAGGCCCAAAAAGGTGTTGTCGGTCTCGCTTACGCGGCTCGACGCGGCTGCAACTAGAACTCGCAGCCGCAGTCGTCGAGCAAGAGACGACAAAAACAAGAAGGAGGAGAACTTGGTGTTCCTGTCGGCCGGGGAGGAGGACGCTATGTCCGACTGCTCAATAACCACGGTCACGAGTGCTCGCAAGAGAACTCGAGCGGATCTGTCTTCAGAGTCGGACAACGACTCGGTCCGCTCAGTACGTTCGGCGACGAAAGTGCCTACCTCTCGTCGAGGCAGAGGCAGACCGCCCACTACAGGGCAGTACGCAGGCCTTGCTGCTGCAAAGGAGCGGCACAACGAGGCCGAGCGTGAGGCTCTCGAGCTCCAGGCGGAAAAGGAGTTCGCCCAAATGGTCCACGAGAGCAGAATCACCAGGGCCAAACGAGCTGCCCTAACGGGCGACCAAGACAAGGACGCTGAAGCCTGTGCGGAAGTTGTGGTTCAGCAGGTTGAGGACGACGTGGCGATGCTTGTCCATGTGGCCAGTTCATCCGGTCACCTTAAGGGCACTTATGTCAAAGCCCTTAAGAGGATTGCCGCGTCCTACAAAGAGAACGTCAGCCTCTTACGCCACCGTACGGTGACGGAGGAGACAGAGGCTCTGAAAGTCGAGAACTTTCGCCTAAGTGCGGAGATCTCGACCCTAAAGGAGGAAATGGAGACGTTGAAGGCTACAGTGGAGTACCTCCACCAACAGCGTTTCCAACCTGTCGTTACACCATATTCTGAATATGACGACGAGATGGCCAATGATCCGCTTCCGGTCGCACCTGCGGCCCTCAAAGCGCTGGTCGCCCCCGTGGCGCAGCAAAAGGAACCGCAGGCAAAACCTAGTTCGAAGCCTAAACCTAAGGCTAAGGCAGCACAACCGCCCCAGCCGGAGGTGGATCAGACCCTAATGGCAGAGGTGATGCGGCAAGTGGGCCTGATGGTCAACACCAGGCTTGACTCCCTCGCCGCAAGGCTTCCTCCAGAGCCTCGTATGCGTCCGCCGCTTGCGGCCGACGCCAAAAACAAGGCCAAGGCGACCTTCGCGTCGGTCGTAAAAGACAAGTCGACGCCAACGCCTAAGGACAAGGGCAAGGTGGTGGTGAGCCCGTCTTCTGGAAAACCCAAAAAGGGTAATCCCCCACGGGCCACCAAAACTCCTGCGGCACCTGCTCCGTCTACCTCGGCTGAGGGAGAGTGGACTCCGGTCACCAACGGCCGGAAGGCCCGCAGGAAGAAGGCGGCCCAGGCCAAACAACAGGCCAAATCGCAGGGCAAGCCGCAGGCCAAAAAGAAGCCCAAGCCCAAGTTGAGGGCTCCTCGCTCGCCGGCAGTGGTTATTACACTGCAGCCGGAGGCGCAAGAACGAGGTTTGACGTACGCCAACGTCCTCCTTAAGGCGAAGGAGTCCGTGAATCCTGCCGACTTGGGGATCGAGGGCGTAAGGTTCAGAGCGGCAATTACGGGTGCTCGGATCCTCAATCTTCCGAGCACGGCCACGGAGGAGCAAGCTGACCAACTGGCCCGCCAGATCAGAGACGCTCTAGGCGATGACGCCAAAGTCTCCAGGCCGGTAAAATGCGCAGACCTGCGCATATTCGACCTGGACGACACCATCACTCCAGCGCAAGTCGTTGCACAGGTTGCAAAGGTGGGATCATGCTCGCCTGAGCATGTGAGGGTCGGGCAGATGCGCCGCGGCGCTGGGGGCATGAACACAATTTATGTGGCATGCCCAATTGCTGCGGCCAAAGTCCTGCTGAAGGAGGGACGTATTTACGTCGATTGGAGCATTGCCCATGTGGAGGCTCTGGAGGCGCGGCCGCTCAAATGCTACCGCTGCCTCGAAAGGGGGCATACCAAAGCCCGATGCACGGCCATGATAGACCGCAGCGATATCTGCTATCGCTGCGGTAAAGCAGGCCATATTGCGGCATCGTGCTCTTCGGCACCACACTGCCCGATGTGCGCGGAGGCGAAGCGGCCCGCGTCACATATCATCGGTAGTAAATGGTGCCAGTCCCCAAGGCGGAAGAGAACAGCGGCCAAAACACCGGCCGCTGGTTCCCAGGGAGGCGCACAGCAGACGCCTCAAGCTGATGCGATGGAGATTGGCAATGTCTAGCACGGCCCCACTACGCCTTCTCCAGACGAACCTTAACCACGCTGCTGGGGCACAAGACCTTTTTGTGCAATCAATGGCAGCGTGGTCAATAGGTATAGCGGTTGCGGCAGAGCCGTATTATGTGCCTGATCGCAGCAATTGGGTGGTGGACTCCACGAAACTCGTGGCAATCGTCGGAGGTTCGTCGGACGCGGTGCCTCCCTTCGTTTTCGTTGAACGGGGAGCCGGTTTTGTCGTCGTCAAGTGGGGAGGATTTGCCCTGATTGGGGTATATTTCTCCCCAAATAAGACCGTGGCGGAATTCGAGACGTTTATTGGCCAACTGGGCGCTGCGGTTCACCGTGCCTCGCCCCTGCCAGTAATCGTCCTCGGCGACTTTAACGCCAAGTCGACGACCTGGGGCTCCCCGGCCACATGTCAACGTGGTGAAGTTGTAGAAGAGTGGGCCATATCATCCGGCCTGCTCCTTCTAAACCAGGGCAGCACTAATACGTGCGTGCGACAGCAGGGCGGGTCCATCGTGGACCTGTCCTTCGCTTCTCCTGTCGTCGCTCGTCGTGTGTCCGGGTGGACGGTTGTTGAGGGGGTCGAGACATTGTCGGATCATCTTTACATCAGATTCGATCTCGCCCCCTCGAACGGTGTTAGCACTGGCCGACCGCGTAACACGGGTCCGTCGCCGTTCCCGCGTTGGGCGATCACTAAGCTGGATCGGGAGCTGGCTATAGAGGCGGCCATCGCTCAGTTGTGGTTTGCCCGCCCTCCCACTCAGTCGGTACAGGCGGATGAAAGGGCAAATTGGTTCGCCGAGTCCATGGCAGAGGTCTGCGACGCGGCCATGCCCCGTGTCAGGCGGCGTCCTCACAAACGTGAGGTCTATTGGTGGTCGCAGGAGGTGGCTAGTCTACGCGAAGACTGCATTGTTGCGCGTAGAGCCTACACAAACCACCTTAGGCGGCGTAGGCGAAACGTCTTAGACGATGCGGTACTGCACGCTGCGTATAAAGAGGCCAAGGAGGCCTTAAAGGTCGCCATATGCCAGGCCAAAGACCAAGCAAGGGAGGAGATGCTTGAGAGTCTCAATCGGGATCCTTGGGGGCGCCCGTACCGCTCAGTTCGGGGTAAACTTCGCAACATAGGCCCCCCTCTGACTGAGTCTCTCGAGCCGGCGTTACTCGACTCCATTGTCCGTGCGCTTTTCCCAGAGAGGGGCGAGTTTATGCCTCCGCGGATGGCCCCGGCAACATCAGACGGGGAAAACACCCACGTGCCGCCGATAACCACCGGCGAGTTGGGTGCGGCCTTCCTGCGGCTTAAGGCCAAAAACACGGCTCCAGGGCCTGACGGTATCCTAGGCAAGATCTGGGTGCTAACCGAGGAGGTGATAGAGGAGCGTTTCAGAGCACTTCTGGACGCGTGCCTCGTGTCGGGCGAATTTCCCGCAAGGTGGAAGTCAGGACGCCTCGTACTGCTCAGGAAAGAGGGCAGACCCCTCAACTCACCATCAGCCTACCGGCCTATCGTCCTCTTGGACGAAGCCGGGAAGCTATTCGAGCGCGTCCTGGCTTTTCGCATCAACTGCCACCTGATCAACATCGGCCCTGACTTGGCACCTTGCCAGTACGGCTTTCGGGAGGCGCGGTCCACGGTGGATGCCATTCTGAGTGTGAAGGGGCACTCTCAGGAGGCTGTGGCTCAAGGAGACGTAGTGCTGGCGGTGTCACTCGACATCGCCAATGCATTCAACAGCCTGCCTTTTGAGGTCATCGGCGAGGCGCTAAGATACCACGGCATACCCGGATACCTGCAGCGCATCATTCATAACTACCTGCGTGGTAGGAGAGTAGTGTACGTGGATCAGGGTGGCAGGCTGCAAAGCCGATCGGTGTCGTGCGGAGTTCCACAGGGGTCGGTTCTGGGTCCGCTCCTGTGGAACATCGGCTATGATTGGGCCTTGAGAGGTGCAATGTTGCGTGGTCTCCGCGTAATATGTTACGCGGACGACACGCTAGTGACTGCTCGTGCCGAAGGGTTCCCCGAGGCGGCCAGGTTGGCCACAGTTGGGGTATCCCATGTGATCGGCCGAATCCAGCAGTTGGGATTAAAGGTCGCCCTGGAAAAAACAGAGGCGCTGCTGTTCCACGGCCCTCGCAGGAGACCGCCTCCGGACGCTCATATCCGGATAAACGGCGTTCGCGTAGATATCAGCCCGTGTATGAAGTACCTCGGGCTGTATCTAGACGGAAGATGGCTCTTCCACGAGCATTTCCGACGCCAGTCACCAAAGCTGGTGAAAACAGCTCACGCGCTGGGGAACCTGCTGCCAAATCTTGGTGGCCCTAGCTCCGGCGCGCGCCGGCTTTATACTGGCGTCGTACGCTCCATGGCGTTATACGGAGCACCGGTGTGGGTGGACGCCCTTAGTGCCAAGAACAAGATCCTTCTTAGAAGGCCCCAACGGGCCATGGCACTAAGGGTGATACACGGTTACCGCACCGTGTCTTTTGAGGCGGCCTGCGTACTAGCGGGAACTCCCCCCTGGGAGCTAGAGGCAGAAGTCTTGGCCTCTGTTTATGAACGGAGTGCAGAGGTCCGCAGCTTGGGCAGTAGAGCAATGCCTGAGCAGGTGTCCCGATGGCGGGAACATGCCCAAAAGATGGCGCTGCGCAAATGGCGGCAACGATTGGAGCATCCAACCGCCGGCCACTTGACCATCGGAGCGATTCGGCCTGTCCTAGAGCGATGGGTCGATCGCAAGGAGGGTGGGCTCTCCTTCCGTATCACACAGGTCCTCACCGGACATGGATGTTTCGGTGGCTACCTGCACAAGATCGGTCGGGAGCCCACGATGGAGTGCCACGAGTGCGGCGCTGGGGCTGACTCGGCTACCCACACGCTGGCGTTCTGCCCGGCGTTTGATAGCGAACGCCAGGCGCTCCTCGCCGTCATCGGACCCGACCTGACGCTAACGGCCGTGGCCAATGCCATGGTCACGAGCAGAAGGTCGTGGGACGCCTTCGCCTCCTTCTGCGAGGATGTCATCTCGCGGAAAGAGGAGGCGGAGAGAGCGAGAGAGGACGACCCTCTGTCAGTCGCGTCGCGACGCAGACGGACGGGTCGTCGGAGGCGGCTGCATGGGCTGTTGCACCCATCGTAGCCCAGCGCGGGGGTGGGGGTCACCATCTTCCCCACACTCCCCGCGCCATAGCCTCAAGGTGAAAGGCGCCCCTCCCTCGCACTCGGGGGAGGAGAGACGCCAGGAGGGTTCGAAGGAACCACCGCGGCGGGCCGTGAATGACTCGATGAGTGCTCGGGGTCCCGCCCAGCGGTTGACGGGTGCCGTGTGGTTTTAGTGGGTCGGGCAGACCATCGCCCATCCCCACACACCTCCCGGGTCGTGCAACACCCGGTCGAGACGGTCTGGTTGCAGATTTCCACACGTAAAAAAAAAAAAAAAAAAAAAAAAGGTTAGGTTGGGGTGCGAGTCAGATGACCTCCACGTGGTGCATCCTGGGCAACGAGTGGTCCCAACATTCTCCGTTCGGAGAAAGTTGGGCCCAATCGGCTAACATCTGGCAAGGCAGGAGCCCCTTCTGGGCCCTGCAACTCCTGTGCGTGTCTACTTTGGGCCGCACTACTCGCCTCTCCTTCTGGGCGGCTTTGAGGGGAGTTCTTGGTAGTGTCCCTTCTGGACCTGCAATTGTTGTGTTTTGTTTTGTTGCAGGAAGGGGATAACAACCCATAAATTGTAAGTCATGAACGCGTCTTCTCAAAAAGTATTACCCCAGGAGGGTACCCGTCGGGAGACGGGAGAATCCCTCCCCGGGGCCGGGAAACCGGCCCCGGGCTGCCCCACCGTTTCTGGGGGGGGCAAAGAAACGCAGGATGTGAAGAGAAGGAAGGTTGAGAGGGATGTTTTCCTCAACCCAGAGGATATCAACATGAGAATGCTGGAGGATATGGGGTTGGAGAATGAAGACCTGAAGGAAGAAATCGACAGGCTTCGGATGGACCTCGATGAGGAAAGGACTGCCAAGGAGGCTGCCGAGGAGGCCATGACGGAGCTCCACGGGCAGCTGAAGGAGCGCTGTCGGCGGCTGAAGGAGTGCCGGGCAGAGGCCCTGGAGGCCAGGAGAGAGGCCCTGGAGGCGAAGGAGGCCAGAGAGGCTGCGGAGGTGGCGAGGCGCCTTGCGGAGGCAAGAGCTGTCCCTACTTCCGCGCTGGATGAGGGCGTGATGGCTGCGCTTGCAGAGATGCGGCGCACCCTTGACGCCTTCGTCGAGGGGATGACGAGGAGGATGGACGGGCTGGAGGCCAGGCTTCCGATGCCCGAGAGGTCCTACAGCTCGGTGACTGCGCGCGGGTCGGAGGATCCCGCTGCAGCGAGGAGGACCGGGCCCAGTCGGGAAGGAGCGCGACCGAAGGTTCAGCACGCCGAGTCCGGGGGCTTCCCCCCGGCTGAAGTGCGGACCAACGGCGCCCGCAGGCGACGCAGACGAGGGAGAGGGGGGGCGAGAGGCCCTGCCCGAACCAACGTGCCGGGAGGAAAAGGAGGGAAGGGGGCGCTTAGGGAGCCAACCTCGACGGCGGTCATCGTCCGGCTCAGGCCGGAGGCGATTGCCGGGGGGGTAACCTATGCGGCCACGATGGAAAGAGCCAGGGAAGCCATACGCTTGGAGGAGCTAGGCATCCCTGGTGTTAAGATGCGGACGGCCCAATCTGGGGCGCTTTTGATGGAGGTTCCGGGTGCCGACAGCGGCGAGGCTGCTGATGGCCTGGCCCGGAAACTCGAAGGAGTCATCTCGGACGTGGCAGAGATTGCCCGTCCTGAGAAGCGGGCGAATGTCCGCCTCAGTGGCTTCAGCATGGTCTCCTTGGAGACCATAGCTGCCGTGGTGGCGGAAGAGGGAGGAACCCTGAGGGAGAGGGTCAAGTTGGGGACCATTCGATCGGCCCCCAGCGGAGACTCGGTGATGGTGCAGTGCCCGGTGAAGGCGGCGAAGAGGCTCGCCGCCCTTGGGAGCCTGCGGATAGGCTGGAACCTGGCCAGAGTAGAGGCTGTCAAGCCCAGACCCATGCGCTGCTTTAAGTGCATGGGGACGGGCCATACGAGGCCGATGTGCCCCTCAGAGGTGGATAGGGCGGGGTGCTGCTTCCGCTGTGGCATGGAGGGCCACCAAGCGGGAGCATGCACAAAGCCCCCTAACTGCCTGGTTTGTGCCGAGGCGGCGCTGCCCCATGAGCACGTCATGGGGAGCAGGGAGTGCTGCCCCCCGGCAGTCAAGATGAGGGAACCGGAGGCGCGGAGCTGACGGCCTTTGTGGTGTTGGCTTTGTGCCGTGTTCCCGTGTGTATGTGTGGGACTGGGAACCGAGCTGGAGACAGATTTGTATGGGGGTCTGCGTCCGGGCCGGTTCCTGGTCAGTTTTTGTTGTGCTTGTGTGTGTGTGTTGTGGGGAGATCGCCTGCCTACGCAGGCGATATATATGTGGTAGGACTTCGGCATGGGTATAAGTATATTATACCTCCCCGAAGGCCTAGTGTCTTGTGCTGTCCATGTGTTGTCCATGTGCTCGTATTTGTGTTGTTTGACTTTGCTGCGTGCCCCCAAGGGCGCTGCGGCCTTTTTTGATTAGCTTCGGTTTAATGCTGTGTGTCACCAGCACGTGCCCGTGCCCCGGCGCGTGGCCGTCAAAGCACACGTCTCCCGTACGCGGGAGTGAGTGTGTGGAGATGGCTGCAGGTCGGTGCACGGGCGCAGGGCGGCGGTCGCGGGCTTAATCTTTGACAGATACCGTGCCGTCGCCTTACTTTTGCACTCGGATTGTGGACCTCCAGAGGTTTAGTGGGTATTCCCCTCCGTCTCGCCCTCCCAGCCGGGAATTATTCCTGGCAGCTGACTCGGGGCTTCTCCCCTTGTCAGTGGGTGTGGAAAGACGGACGGGCGACCCCCACATACCCCCTTGCCCCTTCAGGGTGAGGGAAGTCTAAAGTGATTCCTCTGGGTCAAAAAAAAAAAAAAAAAAAAAAAAAAAAAAAAAAAGGTTAGGTTAGGTTGGGGTGTGTGTTGGGTGACCTCCTCGTGGTACATCCTGGGCAACGGGCAGCCTCAACATCTTCCTCCAATGAGGAGGCTGCTGTGAGACTGGCCGGCTAACAACCCGACACAGGCGGGAGCCCCTTCTGGGCCCTGCAACTCCATGCGCGTGTCCACTTTGGGCCGCGCGACTCGCTGCTCTTTATGAGTGGCTTTGAGTGGAGTTTTGACGGCGTCCCTTCTGGGCGTCGTTATACGGGGGGGAAAGGGTAGGTCGGCGCCCCTTCTGGGCGCCTTTCAAGCGCCTCTGTGCGCACGGCGCTTCATGCGCGTAGGGGTAGAAAGTTTTCGCCGGCTTTCTGCAGCCGTAAGTCTCTTTGTCGCTTGCAACGACCTCGTCCTCGGCGATTACGAGTACGCGGCGTCGGGGAGACCCGGGGTGGTCTGGGACCGCGAGAAGGAAAACTCTCTAAAACCCCAGAGTAAACTGGTCCAATCCTGCGGATACCTCCCGCCCTCCGCAGTATATAGGGTTCCTCGGTCGTGGGGACTTCGTCTCGGGGTGACCTCTGTCCCGTACAGTCCTTGCGGATGACAACGCATAAATTGTTAGGGGGATTGCAACCCATAAGTTGCTACACCAACATGAAAGCGGCTTCTAAAGAGTTAATACCCCAGGAGGGTACCCACCAAACGGTGGGAGAACCCCTCCCCGAGGCCGACAAGCCGGACATGCCGTCCGACTCGCCGTCCTCGGGCATGTCTCCTGTATCTGGGGGAGACAAGAATCCGCCTGTAATGTTGCATGGGCGAAAGCTCGTGGTTGAGTTGTCCAGTGGGGACCGAGAGAGATGTGCAGGGTACGCGGCGGCGCCTAGCGCTGCGAAGGCTACCTTGCGTAGTAAGAAAGAGGGTGAGAGGGACGACAACCTCGGAATTGTCACACATAATATGAAAGCAGGTCTTAAATCAATATTACCCCAGGAGGGTACCCGCAAGGCGGGAGAACCCCTCTCCGTGGCTGGTAAGCCGGGCGTCTCGTCCGGTGCGTCGGCCTCGGGCTGCCCCACCGTTTCTGGGGGGGGCAAAGAACTGCCGGATGTTAAGCCTATTAGGGGCTTGAAAACAGCGAGTGAAGTTGAGTCGGGTGGTCTAAAACTCACGTTTAAGACGCCCACGGCTGCGAGGGATGGCGTTTCTTCGCCGGCTGCAACGCGATCGCGCAGCTCTTCCGCAGCGAGAGATGAAAGTGTGGCGGTTCTGCCCGCTACACTCAGTGATTGCGAAAAAGACGTCGAGTCCGACTCGTCAACGGTCTCAATGAGATCAGCCGTGGACTCCGTCTCTAACTCGAGATTTTATCGAAAGGGGAGTCGTGCCAGCTCACCGGCATTGTCGGTTCGCAGCGGCAGAAGCGAATCTCGCTCCTCCCCTTACCCAATGCGAGAACGAAGGGACCAGGACCAGTGCAGCGAGATGTCAGATGACAGCTGCATCAGCACTGATACCCTCACTGGTCCCCTAAAGAGAAAGCGTCCCCCCAAAACATCTAAGGGGGACAAGAGCAGAGAGTCCAATTCGGACTCGTCGGACAACGGTCCGACTAAAAAGACGGTTCCGCGCGGTCGCGGGAGACCTCCCACCACTGGGGAGTATGTCGGCCTTGCCCAGGCCAAACGCGAGCTCAACGCTGCAAAACGTGAGGAGCAGCAGATCGCGTTGGACCGGGAGGTGGCCGACATGGAGCGCCGCGCCATTGAGACACGAGCGTCTTTCTATGCCAGTCGGACGGAAGATGAGGCCCTACCCACAGATCCGGACCTAAAGACCGCCCTCGACATCGAGGAGGTGGTGAAGGCGGACTGTGCGGTCATAGTGGAGGTTGCGAGGAAGTCGTCGCACCTTCAGGGCCCCTTCCAGAAGGCGCTTAAAAAGTCAGCCCAATCAATATTAGATTGTTTCCGCGAAGTGTCCTCCAAATCCATCTCGGAGGACACTCGCACTCTAAAGGCGGAGAACGTGAGGCTGCAGCAGCAGCTGGCAGACCTCACTAAGAGTGTAGCAGTTCTGTCTGCTGAGGTCAAGGACCTCAAGAGTGGGAGGAAATCCAGATCCCCTCCCCCTATGCTCCCCGAGGTTCCCTTGTCCATGGAGATGGACTGCCCTCCTACAAGGCCCCTCTCCCCAACTGTCACCGTGCGGGAGACGGCTGGCCGCGGCAAAAGGAAAGCCGCCTTCGAGGAGCCGGACGCCCTCCAGGCATTTGAAGCGAGGCTGGCCCGAACATTCGGGAACATGCTGAATGCTCGCCTGGAGGGCCTGGAGGATCGCCTGCTTCCGGCAAAGAAGCTGCGACCACCACTTGCGGCGGACCGTAAAGCCGCAGCAGCTTCGACGCCCCCTGCTCCGAAAGGGCTGACGAAGCCGGCCAAAGGCAAGGCGGCGGGCAAAAAGCCCGATCCCCCGCCGAAGCGGGTCAAGAAAGCTGGATCTCCAGCGAACGTACCATCCACCTCCCAGGGTGCAGCTGCCAAAGCGCCTCCCCCGGTCGAGGTCCCGACTGAGGCAGACTCGGGATGGTCAACGCAGGAGACGCGCAAAAAGCGCCGCAAGAGGACGAGGAAGGGCAAAACATCCGCCCTTCCGGAGCAGGCCCCGCCCCGTCAGGCATATTCGGCGGCGGTTAAGCAACAGAGAGCGCCTCGGCGAGAGCCCAATAAGGCCCCGTTCGCTGCTCCTGCCAGGAAGGACCGCGCAACTAGCCAAAAGGCCAAGCTTGTTGTGCCGAGATCGGCAGCTGTGTTGGTGACCCTCACTCCCGAAGCGGTTGAAAAGGGGGTCACATATGCCGACGCGCTGATTCGGGCCCGGGATCTGGTCGACATCGACGGGATGGATATTCCTAACCGTCGGTGCCGCAACACCGTCGCGGGGTCAAAAATTATAGAAATTTCTGGCGCCGAAAGCAGCGAAAAAGCGGACCGCTTAGCGGAAAAATTGAGGGAGGCACTTGTGGAGATAGCCACGGTCGTCCGGCCCACGAAGTCCGCAGAAATCAGGGTGGGCGGGCTAGACGAGTCCGTGACGGAGACGCACCTCGCTGCAACTATTGCGGCCAAGGGCGGATGTGGCGTCGCAGACGTCAAGGTGCGACCCATCCGGGACGGCCCCGGCGGTTTGGGTACGACGGTTGTGTCGTGCCCGGTAGCCGCTGCTAAAAAGGTTGTTGGTGCTGGCCGTCTATTGATATGCTTCAGCGCGGCCAGCGTCCAGGCATTGGAAGCCCGTTCTGCCCGGTGCTTCCGATGCATGCAGGTGGGGCATGCGAGGGCTTGCTGCTCCTCGAACACCGACCGGAGCGACCTATGCTTCCGGTGCGGTAAGGCGGGACACAAGGGCTACGAGTGTAGCGCAAAGCCCCACTGTGTCGTATGTGCCGCCGCGCGTCGGCCGGCAAACCATGTCATGGGGGGGCGTAGCTGTAAGCCCCCTTCGGCCAGAGGAAAGTTGCCGGCGCGCCCTGCCCGCCAGGCTGCCCCTTCCACGCAGACGGCGCCCCAAACGGGGCAAAAGGAGGTTGATATGACGGTCGAGTAATGTCAGGACGACCGCATATCAACTTCCTGCAGGTAAACCTGAACAACACCGCCAGGGCTCAGGACCTGCTACACCAGAGCCTGGCAGAGTGGTCAGTGGACGTGGCGGCGGTGTCAGAGCCGTACTTCATCCCCAACCAGCCTAACTGGGTCGGGGATACAAGCGACTCTGCCGCCGTGGTGGTGCGCACGGCCCCAGGTTACACACCCCCCTCAATTTATGAGCGGGGTGCTGGGTACGCGGCGGTCGTTTGGGAGGATATGGTCATCTTCTCGACCTATTTCTCCCCAAACAGGCCGCTCGCCGACTTCAAGTCCTTCCTTGACGTCGTCGGCGTAGCCATGAGGAGGGCGGCCCCGCGTCAGGTTCTTGTCCTCGGAGACCTAAACGCAAAGTCGGTTGTCTGGGGTAATCCAGCAACCGACGCACGGGGCCAGGCAGTCGAGTTGTGGGCAGCTGCCGCTGGGCTGTCGCTACTAAACAGGGGCGCAGTCCACACATGCGTGCGGCACAATGGCGGCTCGGTGGTGGACGTGTCGTTCGCCACCCCAGCTCTCGCTCGCACAATTAGCGGCTGGAGGGTTGTGCAGAACGTGGAGAGTCTCTCGGACCACCGCTACATCCGGTTTGAAAGCTCCACCCCGCATCTGCGGACTGCACCGCCTACGAGTCGAGGTCGGCCTCCTCGTTGGGCGCTCAGTCGGCTCAAACCGGAACTGGCAGAGGAGACGGCGATTTTCGAGGGCTGGCTCTCAAGTCCGATGTCCGGTCCGGACATCAATGAGTCAGCTCGCCGTCTCCGCGGCGCTTTGACGGAGGTGTGCGAGGCCTCTATGCCTCGGGCGCAGCCTCCGCGGGACCGCCGCGAAGTCCACTGGTGGTCCCAGGACATCGCGGCCAAACGAGAAGACTGTAACGTCCATAGACGAGCTTACACCAGAGCCCGCCGGCGTCGCGTGAGGGACCGATCGGAGGAGGACCGACTGTACGAGGTGTACCGACAGTCGAAGAAGACCCTGCACACTGCGATCGCCTCCTCAAAAGAGGCATCCAGGGAAGAGCAGTTGCAGGGTCTGGATCGGGATCCGTGGGGGCGGCCGTATAAGCTGGCGCGCAACCAGCTCAGAGCGCGCGGCGCGCCCCTCACGGAAACAATGGATCCCGACCTCCTGGGGTCGGTCGTCGAGGGGCTGTTTCCCCAAGCCGAGGAGGGTTTTGTTCCCCCTCGCATGGCCCCGCCGTCTCTTGACGAGGAGAATGAAAGCGCTCCCCCTCTCATTGAGGACGACGAGTGGGTCGACGCCGTCGCCCGTCTTAAGGGGCGTAAGACGGCACCGGGACCTGACGGCGTCCCGAAGCGGGTGTTGGACCTGGCCCTTAAACATCTCGGGGTCAGGGCCAGGGAACTGTGCGACGCCAGTCTCCGTTTCGCTCAGTTTCCCAAAACCTGGAAGGAGGGGGCGCTATGTTTGCTGCGCAAAGAGGGGCGTCCAGCTGACGACCCCTCGGCATATCGTCCTATTGTGCTGCTGGACGAAATCGGGAAGGTGTTCGAGAAAATCATCGCCTCCCGAATAGTCCAGCAGTTGGGAGGGGGAACGGGCCCTGACCTCTCCGAGGCCCAATACGGCTTCCGGACGGGGCGATCGACGATCGACGCCCTGTCCGATCTCCGGGCTCTAGTGGAGGAGTCCGTTGAGCGGCAGGAAGTAGTCTTGGCGGTGTCCTTGGACATCGCCAATGCTTTTAATAGTCTCCCTTTCGGCGTCATCATGGAGGCGCTTCACTATCATCAGATGCCTCCATATCTGCGCCGAATAGTGGGAGACTACCTGAGGGACCGGGACGTAGCATACGTGGGACGTGGCGGCGAGCTTGGTCGTCACAGGGTGTCCCGCGGCGTTCCACAGGGGTCGGTCCTCGGCCCCTTGTTGTGGAACGTCGGTTATGACTACGTCCTCCGGTGTGGCCTCCCCCCGATAGTGCGGTCGTTCTGCTACGCAGACGACACGCTCGTCACCGTCCGGGGGAGACGGCTGGAGGATGTCCAGCGCTTGGCGTCCGTGTTTGGCAGCCACATCGTGCGGCGAATACGGACACTGGGCTTGGAGGTGGCCCTCCACAAGACCGAGGCCATGGTGTTCCATGGGCCTCGGAGACGGCCGTCATCGGGTGCGTCGATCTCTGTGGAGGGTGTGAGGGTCGGTCTCAGGCCCCAGATGAAATATTTGGGGCTTGTGATCGATGGGCGGTGGGGCTTCGAGGAGCATTTTAAGCTCCTCGAGCCTCGGCTGCTGAGAGCGGCGGACGCGCTGGGCCGTCTTCTGCCCAATGTGGGAGGCCCGAGCGCCAGCTGCCGCCGACTATACGGCGGCATCGTGCGTTCCATGGCACTGTATGGGGCGCCGGTGTGGGCTGACAGTTTAAGCCCACACGCGACCGCCTCTCTCCAGCGGGCCCAGCGCGCAATGGCGCTGCGAGCGATCCGGGGCTACCGAACGGTGTCCCGGAAAGTGGCGTGTGCTCTCGCGGGGACGCCCCCGTGGGAGCTGGTGGCAGAGGTGCTCGCTGCAGCGTACCGGCAGCGAGCGCAGGAGAGGGCCAGTGGTAATCGCCTGGCCCCTCCAGAGAGGCGCGCTGCTCTTGAAGGAGCACGAGAGGAAATGTTCCGCCTTTGGTCTGAGGACCTGAGCGATGGGGCCTCGGCTACGCAAAGGCGTAGCCTTGAGGCCTTACGCCCCGTCCTCCAAGCATGGGCGGAGCGGCGCCATGGGTCGCTCACGTATCATCTGGTGCAGATATTGTCCGGACACGGTTCGTTCGGCCGGTATCTGCATCGGATCGGTAGAGAGCCGACCCCACAGTGCCACCATTGCGGGGCGATAAAGGATACGGCTCAGCACACCCTGGCGGTGTGTCCGGAGTTCGATCCCCAGCGCTCCGCATTGGTCGCTGTGATTGGCGCGGACCTCTCCCTGCCGACCGTGGTTCTGTCCATGCTAGGTAGCGAGAGGTCCTGGGAGGCGGTCAACTCCTTCTGCGTCGACGTCATGACGCTGAAGGAGGAGGCGGAGAGGGCCAGGGAGGATGACCCCCTGGCGAATCCGTGCCGCCGTAGACGCCTCCTGCGGAGAAGGCGACAATATCAACGCCTTCTCCATCCGGTGGGAAACCAGCGCGGTCCGAGCCCTAGGGGGGGCTCCGACCGTGCATTGCACAGGTCCCCACCGAGGGCCGACGCCCCGCATGTCCCGGCGCGTCGGCGACCCGTCTCAACTGACGGGTCAAGTGTGTCCGCCCATCGTTTTCGAGGGCGGTCACCCGCCCCAATTAGGGGCGGAGGAGGGGCTCGCCCACCTATAGGGCGAGCAGTCACCGACGGGGTTGTGGAAGTGTCCGAAAGGGTTCCCATGACCTCGTCAGGCCCCACCATGCCGGCGTTCGATGCGTCCTCCTCAGATGAGGACGACGCGATGATCGCTGGTTTGCTGGTCCCAAGGTGACGAAAGGACATCGGAGTGGTTTTTACCGAGTCGGCCTCGACTCGCTTTTTCTAGGGCCAAAGCCCTGGAACAGAGTCTTGGCCATCCTCGGACAGCCAGCGGGTCCCCTTTAGCCCGCTGATGCGTCTGTTTGCAGATTTTCCACTCCGTATCAAAAAAAAAAAAAAAAAAAAGGTTAGGTTAGGTTAGGTTAGGTTAGGTTAGGTTGGGGTTTGTGTTGGGTGACCTCCTCGTGGTAAACCCTGGGCAACGGGCAGCCTCAACATCCTCCTCCAGTGAGGAGGCTGCTGTGAGACTGGCCGGCTAACAACCCGACACAGGCGGGAGCCCCTTCTGGGCCCTGCATCTCCAGGTGCGTGCCCACTTTGGGCCGTACGACTCGCTGCTCCTTCTGAGCAGTTTTGAGGGGAGTTTCCACGGCGCCCCTTCTGGGCGTCGTTACACGGGGGGAATAGGGTAGTTTGGCGCCCCTTCTGGGCGCCCTTCAAGCGCTTCCGTGCGCAAGGTGCTTACAACTCGGGCTTCACGCCAACCCTTGTTGCGAGGTTCTCGCAGTCGTCGCCGGTTCTGTTCTGGCTTGCACAACGACCCCGGTCTCGGCGTAGCCGGGTACGTGTCTGTCCAGGCAGACTGGCAGCCCATTCGGGCGACAAGAAGGAAAACTTGTTAAAACCCCGCAGACACCTCCCGCCCTCTGCGGCGTATATAGGGCGTGCTTGGCGTGGGGGCTTCGACCCGGCGCGACAAGCGACAGCTCCAGAGAAGGATACACTCTTAAAAACCCCTGAGAACACAGGTAACACCCGTTAGTAAAAACGTAACCCATCCAACAGTAAAGTTGTCAAATCCGGGGACTGCAACCCGTAAATTGCTTCGTAAAAATATGAAAATGTCCAATAATGTGAATGCGAGTATGTCATGTGCTCCGGCTGACGCCCGGCGCACGGGGATAACCGGGTCCCCGTGTGAGAAGTTTGCTACCGAAGGGCCCTCTGGGGTGGCCGACCAGGCCTCAGAGTGTGTCTATGTTCCTGGAAGCTCGAAGTGTGTGCCCGCGAAGGGCGGCGGTGAAAGTGGTGACGTTGGTGGCGTCAAGCCCGTGAAGGGCGGTGCAAGTAGTCGGCCCAGTAGGGGCAAGGAGGTTGAGTCCGAGAAGGACGTAGGAATGCCCAAAAAGGGCAAGATGTTGTCCGTCTCATTGACGCGACTTGATGCGGCCATTAGAACTCGCAGCCGCAGTCGTCATGCTAGAGACGGTCAGGACAAGGAGAAAAAGGTCGTGGTGGTTCGGTCGGAGGAGGAGGATGCAATGTCCGACTGCTCGACTTCCACAATCACTAGTGGTCGCAAAAGGACTCGAGCGGATCTGTCCTCAGAGTCGGACAATGACTCGGTCCGCTCGTTTCATTCGGTGACGAAAGTGCCGACCTCCCGCAGAGGCAGGGGTAGACCGCCTACTACGGGAAAGTACGTGGGTCTTGCCGCCGCAAAGGAGCGGCATAACGAGGCCGAGCGTAAAGCTCTCGAGCTCCAGGCGGAGAAAGAGTTCGCCCAAATGGTCCACGAGAGCAGGATAACCAGGTCCAAAAGAGCTGCCACGATGGGTGGCCAAGACAAGGATGCTGAAGCCTGCGCGGAGATTGTGGTCCAGCAGGTGGAAGACGACGTGGCAATGCTTGTCCATGTGGCCAGTACATCCGGTCACCTTAAGGGCACATACATCAACGCCCTTAAGAGGATTGCCGCCTCTTACAAGGAGAATGTAACCCTATTACGTCACCGTACGGTAACGGAAGAGACGGAGTCCTTAAGAGTGGAGAACCTTCGCTTAAGTGCGGAGGTGAAAAACATGAAGGAGGAGATGGAAACGTTGAAGGCCACAGTGGAGTACCTCCACCAGCAGCGTTACC
Source organism: Eudonia mercurella (assembly GCA_963082485.1). Classification (NCBI taxonomy): domain Eukaryota; kingdom Metazoa; phylum Arthropoda; class Insecta; order Lepidoptera; family Crambidae; genus Eudonia; species Eudonia mercurella. The sequence goes on along the minus strand of CAUJAO010000486.1, from coordinate 9,634 downwards.
GTCCCGTAATAACTCCATACTCCGAGTATGATGAGGAGATGGCCGATGATCCGCCTCCGATCGCTCCTGCGGCCCCCAAAGCGCTGGACGCCCCCGTGGCGCAGCGAAAAGAACCGCAGGCAAAACAGAAGCCGAAGGTCGCGTCTAAAGCTAGGGCAGAACAACCGACCCAGCCGGAGATAGATCAGACAATGATGGCAGAGGTGATGCGGCAAGTGGGCCTGATGGTGAACACCAGGCTTGACTCTCTTGCCGCCAGGCTCCCCCCGGAACCTAGGTTGCGCCCCCCACTGGCCGCTGATACTAAACCAAAGGCCAAGACCTTTGCCATGGCAGTAAGTGCTCCTGTTGCTATGCCTCAAAAGCAGAAACAACAGTCACAAGAAGGAAAGGGGAAGGGGAAGGGGAAAGGCAAAGGAACCAAGGCGCTCAACGCTCCCTCTGGTAAGGCAGCCAGCACATCTTCGGCACCTGCTCCTGCGTCTACCCCTAAGACCTCGAAAGAAGAATGGACCCCAGTGGTCGGTGGCCGTAAAGCCAGGCGAAAGGCCAGAAGCAAGGCAGCGTCCAACCCGCAGCCGAGTTCACAGGGCAAGCAGGCCAAACGGCAGGCTCCTGCCCGCAAAAGGAAGCCCAAGCTACGGCCACCAAAATCGGCGGCCATAGTTTTAAATATCCAGCCGGAGGCAGCGAAAAGAGGAATCACGTTTGCCGACATACTCCTGAAGGCGCAGGAGAGCGTAGTGCCAGCTGAGGTGGGCATCGAGTATGTCCACTTCAGAGAGTCGGCGACAGGTGGTCGTATTCTCCACCTGCCGAGTACTGCGACCGACGAGCAGGCCGACCAACTGGCCAGCAGGCTCAGAGACGCGATTGGTGACGTGGCTAGAGTCGCCCGTCCTCTTAAGCTCGCAGACCTTAGGGTCACGATGCTAGGCGACATGGTCCGGCCTGAGCACGTGGTGAATGCGGTGGCGAGCTTGGGAGGCTGTCCAGCCGATTCAATCAAGGTTGGCAGCCTTAGAAAAGGTCCTGGTGGGATGAACACGCTGTTCGTCCAGTGCCCGATACCTGCCGCTAAGGTGGTGATCGCCGCAGGCCGTATCGTGGTTGGGTGGGGCTTTGCCCCGGTAACAGCGCTAGAAGCACGACCCATGAAGTGTTTCCGGTGCCTCGAAAGAGGGCACACGCAGGCACGATGTGTGGCCCAGATCGACCGCAGCGAGCTTTGCTATCGCTGCGGTAAGGCTGGACACATCGCATCCTCCTGTCACGCCAAACCGCACTGTCCTCTTTGTGCGGAGGCGAAGCGCCCTGCGAATCACATTGTGGGGAGTAAATCTTGCTCCCCACCGCGAAGGAAGAAGGCGGCCGGCAAAACTAATGCCGAGGCTGGACCTTCAGAAGGCATTCAGCAAACGCCTCGCGTAGACGCAATGGACACCGCTAATGTCTAGTTCGCCTACACGTCATCTTTTACAGGCGAACTTGAACCACGCTGCCGGTGCACAAGACCTCTTCGTGCAGTCCATGGCAGAGTGGTCCATAGACATTGCGGTGGCGGCCGAGCCTTATTATATACCAACCCGTTCCAACTGGGTTGCGGACACAAAAGACTCGGTCGCAATAATCGGTGGTTCTTCGACGTCCCCTCCAATCTCACTCTATGAGCGCGGTGCAGGCTACGTCGTTGCGAAGTGGGGCGAAATGTTTGTGGTTGGCGTTTACTTTTCCCCGAACAGGACACTGATGGAGTTCGAGTCGTTCATCGACCTTTTAGGGACAATTATCAACCGAGTCCCAACTTCGTCAGTCGTCGTTCTCGGGGATTTTAACGCTAAATCCACGTCCTGGGGCTCTCCGGTCTCTGACCAGCGTGGCGACGCTGTGGATGAGTGGGCTGTGTCCTCTGGATTATGCCTGCTCAATAGGGGCAACATCAACACCTGTGCCAGACTGCAGGGCGGGTCGATCGTGGACCTATCGTTCGCATCCCCTGCAGTCGCCCAGAGAGTGTCCGGCTGGACTGTCCTGGAGGGGGTAGAGACCTTGTCGGACCATCGTTACATCAGGTTCGACCTCTCCCCCTCTCAGGGTCCCAGAGTGGGTCGGGCGCCAAATGCGTCCTCTCCATTCCCGCGATGGGCCCTGACCAAAATGGACAAGGAGTTGCTCATCGAAGCCGCGATTGTACAAGTGATGTTTCGGCCAGCGTCTCAACCGACCAACGTCGATGAAGGAGCGCAGTGGCTTGCGGATGCTATGACGGAGGTGTGCAATGCGGCCATGCCTAGAGCTGGCCCGCGCCCTCCAAGACGCGAAGTTTACTGGTGGTCACAAGACCTGGCCACCCTTCGCGTAGAGTGTATTGCCGCTCGTCGGGCATACACGAACCAGCGCAGGCGACGTAGGCGCGATGAGGCTGCCGAGCAGGTTCTCCGCAATGCCTACAAGGAGGTCAAAGAGGCCCTGAAGATCGCCATCTGTCAGGCTAAGGACTCGGCTCATGAGGAGATGCTTGAGGAGCTCAACAGGGACCCATGGGGGCGCCCCTATCGTTCGATCAGGGGCAAGCTCCGAAACGTTGGGCCCCCGTTGACCGAGACCCTTGAGCCATCGCTTCTCCAGTCTGTGGTTGGCTCTCTTTTCCCGGAGCGCGGTTCTTTCGTACCGCCTAATATGAGTCGCCGCTTGACGCAGGCTGAACAACCAGCTGTTACCCAGATTCCGCCAATAACATCTGGGGAACTGGGAGCAGCGTTCCTGCGTCTCCGGGCAAAGAAGACGGCCCCTGGGCCAGATGGAATCCCCGGCCGTGCATGGGTGCTGGCCGAGGAGCAGATGGGGGAGAGGTTCCGAGATCTCTTGGACCTTTGCCTTACCACCGGACGGTTTCCTACTAAATGGAAAACGGGCCGGCTGGTCCTCCTTCTCAAAGATGGGCGCCCCTTAGACTCGCCGTCAGCGTACCGGCCTATTGTTCTCTTGGACGAAGCCGGGAAACTGTTCGAGCGAGTCCTGGCGCATCGCATCGTGGACCACCTGAAAACCATTGGTCCGGACCTGGCTTCATGCCAGTATGGATTTCGGGAGGGTAGGTCCACGGTTGACGCTATATTGACCGTAAAAGAGTCGGCTCAGGAGGCAGTCTCTAAGGGTGAGGTTGTATTGGCGGTGTCCTTGGACATTGCCAACGCCTTCAACAGCCTCCCCTTTGAATGCATCGATGAGGCCTTGCTGTTCCATGGTGTGCCCCAGTACCTGCGCAGTATAATCCACGACTATCTGAGGGGTAGGAAAGTCGTCTTTCAAGACAGGGAAGGAAGGCTGTGTAGCAGATCCGTTACGTGTGGTGTTCCGCAGGGGTCGGTGTTGGGCCCGCTTCTGTGGAACGTAGGGTATGACTGGGCGCTAAGGGGCTCCCTATTACGGGGTCTCAGCCTGGTCTGCTACGCGGACGATACCCTCGTAACGGCGCGCGCACAAGAGTTTTCCGACGCAGCTAGGTTGGCCTCAGTCGGTACGACCCACGTAGTCCGGCGTATTGGCATGCTGGGCCTGAGGGTCGCGGTGGAGAAAACCGAGGCGATATGTTTCCACGGCGCTCGCAGAAAGCCGCCTCCGGGGGCTCACATCACGATTGACGGTGTTCGCGTCGAGGTCAGCCAGTACATGAAGTACTTGGGGCTGTACCTCGACAGTCGGTGGAACTTCTCGGAACATTTCCGCCGACAATCGCCGAAGCTCCTGAAGACGGCTGCGGCGTTAGGTCGGCTCTTGCCGAACTTGGGTGGCCCCAGCGTGAGCGCCCGACGACTCTACACCAACGTAGTCAGGTCGATGGCGCTCTATGGGGCGCCCGTGTGGAGCGATGCCCTAAACGCCAAGAACAAGGCCTTGCTGCGTCGTCCGCAGCGGGCTATGGCGATTAGGGCAATAAGGGGCTATCGCACGGTCTCGTTTGAGGCGGCGTGCGTGCTTGCCGGAACTCCCCCTTGGGAGCTGGAAGCCGAGGTGCTGACCACCGTCTACAGACGGAGAACGGAGGCACGGAGTCGAGACGGAGCGGCTCCCGAGGAGGTGGCCAGATGGCGGCAAGACGCCAAAAGCGCGGCTATGCTAAAATGGCACCAGCGCTTGGAAAACCCAAGTGCTGGCCACTGGACCATCGGAGCGGTTCGGCCCGTTTTGGACAGATGGGTCGACCGCAAGGAGGGCGTGCTCACGTTCCAACTGACACAGGTTCTTAGCGGTCATGGCTGCTTTGGCAGCTTCCTGTGCAGAATTGGACGTGAGCAAAGCGCCGCATGTCACCAGTGTGGTGCCGCCACCGACACGGCGGAACACACGCTGGCGACGTGCCAGGAGTGGGAGCAGCCGCGCCAAGATCTGCGGGCTGCGATTGGCACCGACCTCTCCCTTGAGGCCGTGGCAAACGCCATGGTCTCCTCCACGAGGTCGTGGGACGCGGTGGCCTCTTTTTGCGACACTGTCATCCGTCGCAAAGAAGAGGCCGAACGCGAGAGGGAGGCTGATCCCCTAGCGGATGCCAACAGGCGTCGGCGTACGGGTCGGCGGAGACGGCTACACGGGCAGTTGCACCCGTCCTAGCCGTCGCGGGGGTGAGGGTCACCATCTTCCTCACACTCCCCGCGACAGTCTCCAGGTGTCGAGGCTACCTTCCGCATCCGGGGGTAGTGCTCAGTAGAGGCTCATCCTCAAGGCGTGTCCTAATGGACCACCGCGGCGGGCCGTGAAAGACTCCTCGAGTGCTCGGGGTCCCGCCCTGCGGCCGACGGATGTCCCTGGGTTTTTAGTGGGTCGGGCAGACCATCGCCCATCCCCACACACCTCCCGGCGCTTGCAACAGCCCGGTCGAGACGGTCTGAGAGCAGATTTTCCCAGGAAGAAAAAAAAAAAAAAAAAAAAAAAAAAAAAAAAAAAAAAAAAAAAAAAAAAAAGGTTAGGTTAGGTTAGGTTAGGTTAGGTTAGGTTACGTTAGGTTAGGTTAGGTTAACGGCGACAGGGTTGGGACGACTCCTCCCAAATTTAGGTGGACCCAGCGAGTCGTGTCGCCGGCTTTATGCGAGGGTGGTGTCCAGCATGGCCCTCTACGGGGCGCCTATATGGGCAGGGGCTCTCTCCGCCGTTAACAAGTCTCTGCTGCGCAAGGCGCAGCGAATAGCGGCGGTGAGAGCCATAAGAGGGTACAAGACCGTTTCTTGTGGAGCGGCCTGTGCGTTGGCCGGGGCTCCCCCATGGGAGCTCGAGGCAGAGGTGTTGGCGGCGACCTACCAGCGTAGGGCGGCTGCCAGGAGTGGCGGAGAGAGACCAGCTCCAGAGGAGTTGAGGAACACGGTGCGAGCGGCACGTGAGGCCCTCATGGCGAAATGGACGGAGAGCCTGGAGTCCCCCAGGTATGGCGCCAGAACCCTGGGCGCCCTTAGACCCGTCCTGGGAGAGTGGTGTAGTCGCAAGCATGGGGCCCTCACGTTCCGCTTGGTGCAGATCCTGTCTGGACACGGGTGTTTCGGGCGATACCTGCACCGGGTGGCCCGCAGGGAACAGTCGGCCTCCTGTCATGAGTGTGGTGGAGTGGAGGACACGGCGCAGCACACCTTGGAGGTGTGCGGCCTGTTCGCACCGCAGCGCCACATTCTGGAAGGAGTAATTGGGGGGGACCTCTCGCTACCCAGCGTAGTAAAGGCTATGCTGGAGAGCGACAGATCCTGGAGGGCTGTGACCTCCTTCAGCGAGGAGGTCATGCTACTGAAGGAAGCGGCGGAGCGCGAGCGCGAAAACGATGCGAACGCGGACCCGCTGCGTAGAAGACGGACGGGTGTCCGGAGGCGCCGCTTCGTGCGCTTCCTTCCTCCGTAGGCACTGGCCAGCAGGTCGGGGGGGGGCCCCCGGCCCGCATTGCACGGCAGTGCGTGAGGCCTTGAGGAGACGCCCAATCATTCTCGGGCGCCTCCTCCTTCAGAGGTATTCCGCAGAGCGGCTTCGGTAGTCCGTGTAGTCCACGATCCCGAGCTGCTCTTGCGGCTTGAGGGGATGAACTGGTTAGGTTTTAGTGAGTAGGCCCTTCCCATCTACCATCTTCTCGGGAAGGGAGAGTCTCACATAACCCAAGGGTCGCCCCCAACCCGCGGGTATTCGTAATGAATTTCCACCAGTATAAAAAAAAAAAAAAAAAGGTTAGGTTAGGTTAGGTTAGGTTAGGTTAGGTTAGGTTAGGTTAGGTTAGGTTAGGTTAGGTTAGGTTAGGTTAGGTTAGGTTAGGTTAGGTTAGGTTAGGTTGGGTTGCGAGTCAGATGACCTCCTCGTGGTGCATCCTGGGCAACGAGTGGCTCCAACATTCTCCGTTCGGAGAAAGTTGGGCCCAATCGGCTAACATCTGGCAAGGCGGGAGCCCCTTCTGGGCCCTGCAACTCCTATGTGCGTGCCTACTTTGGGTCGCACTACTCGCTGCTCCTTCTGAGCAGCTTTGAGAGGAGTATTAAAGACGGCCGCCCCTTAAGGGTTATCAGGTCGCAACGGGGGGAAAGGGGAGCACCGCGAAAGCGGTGCAACGGGGGCCTACGCCAGCCCCCGATCGTCGTAAACCACTGCGGTCTCTGCAACGACCCCCACTCACGGCGTTGTGGGGTACGCGGGTTCCGTGGTGGAGCGAGGGCTTGCCTTAACCGGCCGGCCGCGTGAAGGACACACTATAAAACCCGAGAGAAAACTCGTAAAAACCTGTCAACATTCCCCGCCCTTGACAGTATGTAGGGTTCCCCGTGTATGAGGCCACTGCACGGGGTGACCGATATTTGTTCTCCACTCGTGGGATTTATGTCTAGTTGCTCAAATAATTTTCTTGACGTTTCGGTGAAGTCGGCGGAGCCTGATTCCAGGTCCGTCGTGGGTAGTAGTGGAGTGTCCGACCCTAAAGGGAAGGACGTGGATGGAAGCCTTCTGGCTAGGCCCGAGAAGGGCGGAGTTGAAATGGAGACGGGTGGTCTGAAGCTCACCTTCAGATCGTCTAGGGCTGCTGGCAGTTCATCGCCAACCGCCGCGCGATCGCGCAGCGTGTCTGCAGCAAGGATTCGGGAACAGGACGTCGACGTCGAGTCCGATTCATCGGTGGTTTCTATGAAATCGGCCGTTGACTCCGTCGCTAGTCCCAAAGCTTCATTTATGAAGAAAAGGGGGAGTCGTGCCAGCTCGCCGGCAGTGTCGACTCGCAGCAAGGGCCTAGCCCGCACCTCCCCCTATCCCAAGCGAGGACAGAAAGACGACCAGTGTAGCGATGTTTCGGACGACAGCTCCATCAGCGTTGACACGCTCACTGGTTCGTTGAAGAGGAAGCGCCCCCCCAAAACATCTAAGGGGGGCAATCAGTCGGAGGCTTTCTCGGATTCGTCTGAGGACGGTCCAAAGAAGCCAGCTCAACGTGGTCGAGGGAGACCCCCCACCACAGGAGAGTACGTTGGTCTCGCCCGGGCCAAGCGCGAGCATGCCGCTGCAATCCGCGAGGAGCAGCAGGTCGCGCTCGACCGGGAGGTGGCGGAAATGGAGCGCCGCGCCTACGAGACCAGGGCGGCGTTCTACGCAAGTAGAACAGAAGATGAGGCCCCTACACCCACAGATCCGGACCTGAAGACCACCCTCGACATCGAGGAGTTGGTGAAGGCGGACTGTGCGGTTATAGTGGAGGTAGCAAAGAAGTCCTCGCACCTCCAGGGCCCCTTCCAGAAGGCGTTGAAGAAAGCGGCGCAGTCCATCATGGACTGTTTCCGCGAGGTGTCCTCAAAAAATATCTCAGAGGACACCCGCATATTGAAGGCGGAGAACGTGAGGCTGCAACAGCAGCTGGCAGACCTCACGAAGAGTGTTGCAGCCTTGTCCGCAGAGGTGAGAGACCTCAAAGGTGGAAGAAAGTGCCTGTCCTCTCCCCCTACTCTCCCTGAGGTTCTGCCCTCAGCGGATGTTATGGAGACGGACTGCCCTCCTGCAAGGCCTCTCTCGCCGACCGTCGTCGTGCAGGAGACGACTGGCCGCAGCCAAAGCAAGGCCGCCTACAAAGAGCCGGACGCCCTCCAGGCTTTTGAAGCAAGGCTGGCCCGAACTTTCGGGGCCATGCTGAATGCTCGCCTGGAGGGTCTAGAGGACCGCCTGCTGCCAGCCAAGAGCATGCGACCGCCGCTTGCGGCGGACCGCAAAGCAGCAGCTGCGCCTACGCCCCCCATTACGAAGGGGAAAGCCAAGCCGGCCAAACCATCTATGCCGGCTAAAAAGGGCAAGGCGGCGGCCAAAAAGCCGGATCCCTTGCCAAAGCAGGCCAAGAAAGCTGGTCCTCCTGCGGTCGCTCCGTCCACCTCCCGGGGTGCTAAAAAAGCGCCTAACCTGGTTGAGGCAGAACCAGAATGGACGACGCAGGAGTCGCGCAAAAAGCGCCTAAGGAGGAGGAGGAAGGCCAAAACATCGGCCCCTCCGGAACAGGCTCCGCCCCGCCAATCTTACTCGGCGGCAGCCAAGCAGCAGAAGGCGCCTCGGCGGAGGCCTAATAATACCTCAGCCCCGCCCGCCACTGCTCCTGCGAGGAAGGCTCGTAAAATCGGTCGGAAGACCAAGCTGGTTGCGCCAAAGTCGGCGGCAGTTGTAGTGACCCTAACTCCCGAAGCGGTTGAGAAGGGGGTCACCTACGCCGACGCGCTGGCCAAAGCCCGAGACTCGGTGGACATCGACGGGATGGATATTCCAAACCGTCGGTGTCGAAACACCATGACCGGGTCAAAGATCATAGAGATTTCGGGCGAGGCCTCTGCCGAGAAGGCCGACCAGCTGGCCGGCAAGATGAGAGAGGCCCTTGAGGGTATGGCCACGGTCATCCGGCCCACCAAGACAGCAGAAGTAAGGGTGGGCGGTCTGGACGAGTCGGTGATGGAGGCGCACTTGGCCGCTAAGATCGCGGCCAAGGGTGGATGTGGTGTGGACGCCGTGAAGGTACGCCCCATCCGCTACGGCACCGACGGCTTTGGCATGACAGTGGTGTCGTGCCCGGTTGCCGCTGCCAAGAAGGTCGTGGACGGCGGCCGCCTGCTGATAGGGTTCAGTGCGGCCAACGTCAGAGCACTGGAAGCCCGTTCCGACCGGTGCTTCCGGTGCATGCAGGTGGGGCACGCTAGAGCGAGTTGCCCCTCAAAAACCGACCGGAGCAACCTCTGCTACCGGTGCGGTAAAGAAGGGCACAGGGGCTACGAATGTAGCGCGAAGCCCCACTGTGCCGTGTGTGCCACTGCCAAACGACCGGCAGGCCACGTTATGGGGGGGCGTAGTTGTAAGCCTCCCCTGGCCAAGGGCAAATTGCCGGCGCGTCCTGCACGCCAGGCCGCCCCCGCCACACAGACGGCGCCCCAAACGGGGCCAGAAGAGGTTGATATGGTGGTCGAGCAATGTTAAGACGGCCCCATATCAACTTTCTTCAGGTGAACCTGAACCACTCTACCAGGGCTCAGGATCTGCTACACCAGAGCCTGGCGGAGTGGTCAGTGGACGTGGCGGCGGTGTCAGAGCCGTACTTCGTCCCCAACCAGCCCAACTGGGTCGGGGACATAAACGACTCTGTCGCCGTGATGGTGCGCGCGGC